>JAOVVB010216082.1:0-10633 GCA_028570985.1 Heterobranchus longifilis
TGGCTTGTAGAGCCGTCATTAATGTGGGAGCACTGAGTACCTCTCATCCCTCCCCCCTGAGAGAGCTCGGCCAATCAACTCTCTCTAGGCCTCCGGCTGTGAGAGGTTAACAGCTGCACCCAGGGATCGAACCAGCGATCTCCGGATGATAGGGCGAGCGCTCTACCACTGCGCCACTCGGAGGCCTACACATTTTTGAAAAAGTAAGTAAATAACTGAGTATTTAAATGGTGGACCTAACGCGTTAGATTACTCGTTACATCAAAAAAGTAATCCGAGTACTCTAACCCAACACTGTACATGAGGAGAGATTACCTTGTAACAGGCCTAGTTACGGGTTCAAGGCCAGCGGGGGCGCTGTGGGGACTGTCTCCGTAAATTTGATAAAAGAAGAAGAGAAGCTGGGCCTAGGTAACAGCAGCCATTACACAGCCTATGCTAACGCTAACGCTAGAGCTAAGCATACTGTAAACCCGAATGCGGGATAGGAATGTCCAATCGCATGTGAGTATGTTTGTTTTATTTGTATATTTGTTTGTGCCAAGCCTGCCGAGGCATTTTATGAAGCGTATGCGGCTTATGTTTATGCTCTCCTGCTCTCTGCTGCTTGGACTCTTCACCCGACGTCTTCTGCCTCGGCGTGCGCCGCGCCGCGATTAAGGGGGACGTGTGTCCAGAAGACAACGAGAGCGGAGCAAAGTGCGTCCCGGGACGGTACCGCTTTTAAATAGACTTTGTCCAGGAAAGAGCTTAAGGACTTGCAGCGCCTGCGAAGCCAATAGACTCTGTATGTGTGTGTATGTGTGTGTGTGTTGGAAGATACGGGGAGTGAATGGTGTGACTTTGTGCAAATAAATGTGCATACTTTGTTTGTGATATAAATATTATCCTCTGGTGGTCCTTACTCTACCCCTGATTCTGCTAACGGCTGATTATTGTTTAAAATAATTGTAGGAGGTTTGTTACAGTGGCACCCAACTGGGGCCATCAGAGTTTATATATATTGTGTGTATTTTACATTCATGCATGGTTATTGGTGCTGTTAGCTGTTACCTAGCCAGCCTTCTCTCATACCATTTCACGCCCCGCAATACACTCACTCAAGGGTTTGGTTAATCATACTGTTTATTAAAAGTAAATTGGGGCGAGTTATGGCCGAGTCCGACGCACGAGCTGAGGAAGGGTCGGTAGCGCACGACTTCACTGCAGGCCCTTTCGTGACGCGTCGTGAACCCATCCAGGAGCTCATTAACACTCTTAGCCGGCTCTGTCTAGATACGGATGATGAAGAGGGTTTTGGGGTGGACGACGAGGGCCCGCACGGTGACGATGGGGTAGAACAACCCCTCCCCGATGAACAGCTGCCTTCTCCTCATCCCGTCAACGCTGAAGACGACCAAAGTCTCATTTCCATGGTGCTGGCAACCCGCCCTGGCCAACTAAGAACGGCTCTGCAGACACTGAAAATTAGACTCACCCAGCGAATGGATGAGCTGTCTGATCAGGTGGGGGAGCAGCAACGCAATCGCAACACAGACATTTTAGTGAACCAGCACAAGCTGGAGAACGTCCAAGAAGAGATGCAGCAGCTGTGCCAGACAATAAAAAAACAATGTGAAGATCAATTGAACGACGTCGGCCGTTCCATGGTGGAATGTATGAAGAGGCGGGACTCATAATTAAAGGTCATGATGTTTGCCTAACCGGTTGCTACCTCTACTCCGTTCCCTTGGCCAGGGTCCAGTTCTCATCCTCCCTTCCCCAGTAGCTGCTCACACGCTACCACCTTTAAGGCTCCTGTGAAGCTGGATTTCCCCAGATTTGGCGGTACAAAAGGAGAAGATCCCATCAGTTTTGTAGAAAGGTGCGAGGAATACCTGGCCTTACATCCACTTTCTGATGGTGAGATACTGGCCGCGCTCCCCTCTGTACTCACCCACACCGCAAAGGACTGGTGGACGGCAGAAAAACACAGTGTCAGGAGCTGGAGGTCATTTAAATCTGCGCTGCTGAAGGCATTCCTCACCGAGGACCATGAAGTTGAGGCTGAGAAGCGTCTGAGAGAGCGAATCCAGCACCCTGACGAGAGCATAAGGGATTTCGCCTTTCAGTATCGTGCTCTCTGCCTGAGGTGGAAACCGGGGATGACTGAGAGAGAAATTGTACAAGCGACGCTGAGGAACTGTAACTCCCGCATTGCCAGCCTGCTGCGGAGCATAGTCGTCACCATAAGCGAGCTCGTGCGAATCGGGATGCTGGTGGAGAGAGATTTTAACGGCACTAAAGCATTTCGACAAAGGCAGAACCCCGCTCCAACACCTAAACAAATGAAGGAAAGCAAAAAACCCACCAGCCTCAATATTGCTCAGGCGAGCCCTTTTCTGTTGAGGGTGCGGCTCACCTTAAGTCATATTCCCTGCACAGCCATCATAGATACAGGCAGCACCTCCTCCCTCATAACTGAGGCGCTGTGGAAAGGGATAAAGAAACCGGCTGAAAAGTTACATTCAGCAGACATTTTCATTGGCCAATGGCCTGGTACAGACTGCAGTAGGCAAGCTGCCTGCCTGGTGCTCCTTACAGGGAATAGAGTCCGAGGTTTGTCTTTTTAGAATGAGAGACCGTGATCTGGCGTTCCCCTGTGTGCTGGGGCTAGATTTTCTGACAGAGACTGGTATGCAGATTAATTTTAGCCAGCGCTCCTACTCGATCCCAGGGAGAGAAGGTGAATATTTCCCACTATGTACCTCCACTCACGGCCAAGTCTCCCTTTATGTGGCCAACCCATTGCCTCCAGTATCTGATGCCTCTAAATCTCCAGCCTGGTCAGCAACGCATCCCATTAGAGTGGCCGACAGTGTGCACTGACCGAATTGGCCGTACCAATGCCATAACCCACCATATATACACCACCGATGAAAGACCGGTCAGGAAAAAGGCTTACCCTGTACCTGTCCACAAACAGCAGATTGTAGAGGAGGAGGTCGCCAAAATGCTAGCAGCAGGGATCATTAGACCATCTACCTCGCCATGGGCTTCTCCTGTCGTGCTAGTGGGGAAAAAGGACGGCGAGACCCGTTTTTGTGTGGACTTTAGAGCCCTCAACAGCAAAACACAGCTGGATGGCTTCGCTATGACCCAGGTCCACGAAATCTTGGAGGCGCTCTACGGGGCTGCTGTGTTCAGCTCATTAGATCTGCGTAGTGGCTATTGGCAGGTGGAAATGCACCCAGACAGCATCCCTAAGACAGCATTTGTCACCAAAAACAATCAGTACAAATTCCTCCGTCTTCCTTTTGGCCTGAAGAATGCGGGAGCAACTTTCCAGAGGCTCATGACTTCCATTCTGGCAGAAGCCATTGGAAAATTCGTTTACATCGACGACATCGTTGTTTACTCGAAAGACCCTACTACCCACCTTAACCACCTCCAACACGTGTGCTCGCTCCTCGAAGCTGCTGGTCTCACACTCAACCTGAAAAAATGCAGCCTCTGTCAGACATCTCTCTCCTTTCTAGGACATGTCATATCTGCTGAAGGCATAAAAACTGAAGAGTCCAAGGTAGCAGCAATACAAACTTACCCCATGCCCTGCAACGTTAAGGAGTTACAGCGTTTCTAGGTCTGGCTGGTTGGTACCACTGGTTCATCCCCCACTTCTCAGAGCATGCTGCTCCTTTGCACGCCCTGAAGAAGAAAGGAGCCAAGTGGGTGTGGACCCCCGAATGCCAGTCAGCCTTCGGTCTGAGAGCGGCTCTGCAAAATTCATCGGTTTTATCAGCCCCAGACTTCAACCGTCCCTTCAAGGTGCAGACGGACGCCAGCAACGTCGGCCTAAGTGCAGTACTTACCCAAGATCACGAGGATGGGGAGCATGTGATCGCCTACGCCTCTCGGCTGCTGCATGGGGCTGAAAGCAGACATTCAGCTTCAGAGAAAGAATGTCTGGCTGTAGTATGGGCAGTGGAGAAATGGCGTCAGTACCTGGAGGGCAAACGTTTATCGTCATCACAGACCATGCTGCATTGACCTGGGTGTTTAATCAGCCAAACCCTTCTTCGCGCCATACACGCTGGGTACTAAGGCTACAGGCTTTCGAATTTGTAGTCCAGTACCGTAAGGGGCAGTTCCTGATTCGCTGTCACGGCGCTGGGAGCGATATGCAGTGGGGTCTGCCGTGTGACTGGGAGGAGTTGAAGAAGGTCCAAAAAAAGGATGAAGCACTCCGTGCGCTGTGGGATGAGGCAAGGTAAGATCCTGATGTTAATAAAATACACTACTGTGTGATTAACCAGTTCCTCTACCGCCAGATCCCCAAGCAGGATGGGTGTTGTAGTCTTCAGCTGGTCATCCCAACGTCTCTGCGGCCTCAAACCCTCTCAGTGGTCATCTGGGGCGGATGAAGACCCTGTGGAGGCTGCTGGAGATCGCCTACTGGCCAGAGATACGCCGAGATGTCTGGGAATATTGTAAGAACTGTGTTACCTGTCAGAAATTCAAACCATGTATAAGTAAGCTGGCAGGTCTACTACAAAGCACACCTGTGGTGGAACCTGGTTTTATGTTGGGAATAGATCTCATGGGTCCTTTTCCACGTTCATCCCGGCTCAACGAACATCTGCTGGTGGTCGTGGATTACTGCAGCAAATGGGACGAGATGTTCCCTTTGAGAACAGCCAAAGCTCACAATATAGCCACCATCTTAACCAGAGAGATTTTCACCCGGTTCCACCGGTTCTTACCTGGTTTCCGACAGAGGTCCGCAGTTCACTTCCCAGCTACTTAACACGGCAATGGGGTGTGACCCAAAAGCTCACCACAGCCTACCATCCACAAACCAACATTACGGAACGGACTAACCGGACATTAAAATTCATGATCGCGGCATTCGTCAAAGAAAACCACAAGCAGTGGGACCAATGGCTTCTTGAGTTCCGGTTTGCTATCAATACGGCCTGGCAGGAAAGCACTGGTTATACGCCCACGGAGATAGCACTGGGACGCAAGCTAAAGGGACCACTGGAGCGAATGCTGCGTCAAAACATCTCCCCTAATCACCCTGCCTATGCCACGGTGGAGCGTCAGGAAGAACTGGAGGAAGTCATCCGGAGCAATGTAGCCCGCGCCCAGGAACGGCAAGGTAGGTATTATAACGCCAGACGACAGGCAGTCACGTACAACGTGGGTGACCTCGTGTGGGTCCGTGCTTTCCCTCAGTCTCGGGCAGAGGACTCGCATATGGCCAAGCTGGCTCCAAAATGGAAAGGACCGGCAAAAATCACAAAGGTTCTTAACCAGGTTAACTAACACATAGAATGGGTTAATCAAGCCATTCGCAGTCCACGTAGCGAATCTAAAGCCCTTTTTCGGCGATGTCACGCCTTCTTCCGAGGGGGAGGGGGTGTAACAGGCGGTTCCCTAGTTACGGGCTTCCGGCCAGCGGGGGGAGTTGCCACTTGTCTGTTTAACTTACGATGAAGACACTAGAAAAGTTTGACAATATAAACCCCAAAAAAAAAAAAAATAATAATGAGAAAGTGCATGACCTAAATAATCTGTTTATTTCTGCTCCATTAAAAATCTACACTCGCATGCATGGGAAGGTTCTTCTGGCGAATATGGATTCTGACAAACTTTCATATTTTGCACCAATGGTTATATTCATGTAAGTCATATCATTGCCATATCTTCTGATAATGTCACTAACACAACTGTAATAATTGCTTCAACCTAGAAAGTGGAATTTTACACACAATAAAACATTGCATCCACATAGAGGTTATAATAAATATAACCATTCTTAGAACGCCATATTACAAATCAAATTAGTAGAAGGCAACTGTTATATAGTTTATAGTAATTTGATAAAATAGACATATAGATAGATAGATAGATAGATAGATAGATAGATAGATAGATAGATAGATAGACTGACAGATGTTATTGATCCCATTAGGAAAAATAATGCATTACAGCAGCTGGTTATAGAAGGAGTAGTAAGCGGAGAGAAAAAAAGGCAGAATGTAATTCTAACTCATAAATTGATCCAGTATTGCAGATGATGCTACATAGGAAAACAAAGTGCAAACTGGCAATTCAAATATAAGAAAAAAATACAAAATAAAATGTGCAAATTGTTAATGTATGTATTTATGCACAAAGTGACAGTGAATTAATGTACAGTAATACTTATACTATATTACTAGCGTAAAACTAAATCCTACCCCTAACTAATCCTAAATCTATAACTAGTCATTTACATTATATGACATAACCCAAACTTCTTCTTCTCCTTTGTCTTTCGGCTGTTCCCTTCCAGGGGTTGCCACAGCGAATAATCTGCCTCCATCTAACCCTATCCTCTGAATCCTCTTCTCTCACACCAACTGACTTCATGTCCTCTCTCACTGCATCCATAAATCTCCTCTTTGGTCTTCCTCTAGACCTCCTGCCTGGCAGTTCCAACCTCAGCATTCTTCCACCAATATGCTCACAATCTCTCCTCTGAACAAGTCAAAACCACCTCAATCTAGCTTCTCTGACTTTATCTCCAAACATCTAACATGGGTGGTCCCTCTGTATGGCATAGCTCAAACATCTTATAGAATAACAATCAATACACATAAAGTACCTGACATGAAGGTTATTTTAACCACAAAGGGGGAATAAATCTGGATTGCAATGTTTAACAAAAACATATGCGTATGTAATACAGTACTTATGTGTCTGGAAACGCAATTTTTGGTCCTTTTATGTTGTTTTTTTGGATTTCGACACTAAATAAAATGGCTTATTTTAATAAGAAGAATATACAATGGCACAGTTTTCAAAAAGTTAAAGAAAATAATCTGTCATTTTTAAATAATTATCAAAGCAGACTAAAGGAAAAGGTCTAGGATAATGTGAAATAATATAGTTCATATATTTTTTGAGGGCTGGAATCAAGGGTAACCTTAACTGAATAACATTAAATGTTCTAACTGGAGCAGTTTATGGAAGCACAGAAGCATAATGTGACAGAAATGAAAAATTACCTTCAAAATAAAATTTGGTATTGTGATAAATTGTAAAAATGACACACCTCTTCGCTGTGGACGAGAAATTTTTATTTGCACCCTAGTGAAAATAGCACCACAGCAGCTATCGTTTCTCCAAATATGGTGCCCCAACAGCGCTCCAAATAAATAAATGAATAAATAAGGTTAAGGTTGGTAGGTATTCTGAGTGTTTTTTGTGACATACATTTATACATAAACTGTAGTAATAAACTGAAACTATTATATAGATGAATGTTACAGTCAAAGTGAATGTGAATTGCTGCAAATAGGTTTGTGGTATGATTACTGTATAATCATATGGTTGGCTATGAACACATGGGTACAAATAGCCACATGGGCTTTTCCACTCTGGGTGCAAATAGCATTGTTGCCAGCGGATACCTGGATGCAAATAGTATCTGCCAAAATGTTCTCCTGTCTTTGGCCTGAATATAGTAATACAAGTATGACATTTCTATTTGGAATAAATCAACCTATCCAATGTTTTAACAGAACTCATTCACTTTATCGCTTTATCCTGTACACAGAGGCGCAGGTCTTACCATGGCCCCTGGATGGGGGGCCATCGCATGGCGCACATGTGAAATAACACACTCCTTTACACACTCCTTTACAATTTGGAAACATGAATTAGCCTAATCTGCATGTTTTTAATCTGTGGGAGGAAACCAGAGTACCTGGAGTAAACCCACCAAAGAGAACATACAAACTCCGGAATCGAACCCGGACCCTGGAGGTGCAAGGCACCAAAGTAATTTTAGCTATATAATCTGTTAATACCTGTTTAAACTGTCAGGGTTATCAAATGATCAATACAAACAACACAGCACTGGATGGGTTATTCTAAGTTTACAGTGAAACAGGAAAAGTGCGTTTACATCAGCTTGGCGACTTGAGAATTGAGCTCAGCTTAGTACAAACCAAAGGCTGACATTTACATGCCTTTTCTAAGGTCTCTACCTGAAAGGATATTATGAATTTCACAAAGTATTGAGGGAAAAGCATAGAGCACATCGGTGTTTGCGCAAAGAGGTTGTAAAGGCCATACAATGACAGTTGATAAACTCAAATAAAGATGAGACAGAAAGACAAGATGTGCTTAAATACTAAAAAAGTAAAACTTGCATGGTTCCAATTGGATTTTTTGACCTTTTGAACTAGAACATAGCCTTATTATGTCAGAATGATTATGCTTGTAGAAGATAGAAAGGCAAGCGTGTGTGTGTGTGTGTGTGTGTGTGTGTGTCAGTGTGAGTGAGAAAGAAAAAGTCTACACAGTAAAAAAGAACGTCAGGTCACAAAAAACTAGGACACTAAATGTTCCTCACCCTAAGGACCGAGAGAGAGAGAGAGAGGGAGGCTGAGAAAGCTTCATGTTTAACAGTTTACCCTAATAATGACCCTCTAATAGGAGATATTATACACTTCAGCAACATCCTACACATCTTTCAATTCCTTCTATAATAGCTGCAGTTGAGACACATACAGACTGGATCTAAATGAACCGTTAGGAGTCTGCAGGGGTTCTGGGGCCCTAAAGAAGTTCTGACATGTCCTGACATTAGTGTTTTTCAGTTACTTCTATACATATACATGGCTAAAGTCTGATTAAACTGTATTTAGCACAAACTGGGCTACAGTAATATGTGAGCAACTAATACGTACATGTTTGTATTTTGGAGAAAATTACAGTTATGCATGGTTATTGAAAATAATAGTTTTAAAAAAGTCACTGAAATAGGGCCACAAACCGGATTCATAACATTAGTATGCAAGACATTTGTGAACTGGATCTCGCATCTTGGAGTTTTTGCTTCCAAATGATGTGACAATCATCCTGCTCATCCTGCAAGGTTTTTTTTTTCTCTCTCTCAGATAGTTGCACTATTTTATACAGAAACTGAACATGGCAGACATCATGAATTTGAGCTATATTTATACGAATAAGACAGATGGAACTACTGTATGTCATGTATGTCATGTGCTTTCTTTTATGTATGTGTATAAGTGTGTTCATTGTTTGCCCCTGAACAAATGTCATGGGATCATTTTAAGTGCCGGTGTGTTTGAATGTGTGATTGCAATTTTGTTGTACTGTATGTCCAATGATACCTATGCTCTGCCGCAACCCTAAATTTAAAACTAAATTAAATTTGTGTTGCGAGCATCATGGTAACATATTCAAGTGCAAGGATTTTTTTTTATTATTGTTTTCTTCAGAGCCCTGTGCATTTTGCGCACTACCCCTTCAAAATTGCAATGATTATGTCACCGCTACCAGGCAAAGCTGTGGAGTGGGTAACAGCAATTTGGGAAAGGTCTTGGAGGGCAGCAAGAACATATGAAAGATTTACCACCCTATATAAAGCAATGTTTGATCATCCTGCTGAGGAATGAGTGTGAGTCACGAAGCTGCTGCACCTCAGAAAAGGCCAGCACAGAGGCCTGTCTTTGTCTGCTTTCAGAGGTTAGAATTAAAATACTTTCTTTCTTTGTTTTTTAAAAATAAAGATTGATTATAATTTTCATATGGTCAACTGCCTGCTAGCTACTACTTCTTCTGCCTAAAATAATCTTGGTGCACTGAAATGGACCTTCTATGTTGTAGGTTTTCCAGTTCTCATTCATTTGTTATTCAGCTATTTCTTACCTGAGTCATTATTTAAAGTGGAAGATTGCAGCACTTCTAGAGAAAAAAAAAACTGTGGCCAACTATACAATGATGAAAAAGTCAAAACATGGCAAACAAGAATATTTGTTCAACCTCCCATAAGCCATGATCTCATTGTCTGCTAACATTGCACACACCATGGAATTCATTACATTCAACTTACTCACTCATTCTCTGTTCTCTATACAGGTAGTCCCCAACTTACGAACGAGTTCTGTTCTGGGAGCACGTTTGTAAATCTGATTTGTTCTTAAGTCCGGCAAAGTGAGTCGTATATGCCTTTATAAAGCATACCAATCCACTTGACTAAATCTGTCTCCTTTCCCAACACGTTTTCCCATCATGTGGGCAAAAACCGTAATCGCAGCTAAGGAAATTAATCTCACTGCAAAATGTTAACTCTGCGTCTTTAAATCACGAGGGGTACTATGTGTACTGCTTATCCTATACAGGCCTGGAGCCTGTGCCAGGGGACTCTAGACACTAGACAGGGTACATCATCGCAAGGGTGCCAATCCACTGCAGAGCACATACACACACACAAGCACTATTGCAAATTTGAAAATGCCAATTAGCCTAATCTGCCTGTCTTTGGACTGTGGGAGGAAACGGGAGCTCCTGGAGAAAACCCACCAAGCATGGGAAAACCACAGTGCTATCCACAACGCGGTCTTACATTAAATACTATTTTTAATCACGCTCTTACCAGCTTGACATCAAGCCCCAGTAACTTAATTCCACTGTTTGATGGTCTAACTTTGAAATCTCCTTAAAAAATCCCAGTGCCTGCAACTAGCATTTCAAATCCATCATCCTCTCCATTAGTCTTCTTTTCATCCTTCAGACATGTCAATGCCTCACAGATACTATTAAAAAGGCCAAAGCAATAAAGTATATATATATA
>JAOVVB010216103.1:0-10633 GCA_028570985.1 Heterobranchus longifilis
TTGTTATTTTGTTTTGGGTTTTGTTATTTTGTTTTCAGTTTTGTTAATTTGTTTTGCACTTCAGGGCCACCGTAATTGTGAGATTAATGTGCAAAAACTATGTAATAAAAATATATAAGCTACATAACCTTTATAAGTCTCTACTTTTATTTAAGTGCACTCACAATGATGACAAAACTTTAAGATTTTGTAAAATAATGAAAGCAAATAGGGTGTGCTATGTACTGGTTTTGTGAACTTGAGCGCGTCAAAAAGTGACCCGAAACTCTATACTGCCTCACAGACGTGAAAAATATATACTTATAGAAAGCGAAATGTCTGCTTTTACATAAACTAATGGATAACAAATTTCAGATTATGTAATTCGTATGAAACGTGAATATAGGCACATCCACTGATGCGGAGGTCACGAGATGACATGATTACCTTCATCACTACAGCCGAAAACAAAGAAATCACTAATCTAATTTATTAATAATTTATTCAAATGGTCAGAGTCAGTCTCCTTGCTGTTTTTCCCGACGCATAATCATTAGTCTACTTCTCCCGGTTCGCTCTGGAAAACTTTATGCATGCGGTTCAGCGCTGATTAGACTACGTAGGAAATTAAAGAGAAGGATTATGATGCCGGCTCAACATCCCGAAGTCCAAAGCTCATTTAAATTACATTTTTAAATGAGCAAATATTGTAAGTAAACAACAATAGCCCAAGTTTAGAAAAAACATTTTTATTTATAGCATAAAAATTATTCTGCATCTATTTTTAGGTGTGCCAGCTTCCACTGTTTTTATCTTAACTGCTCTTTGTCAGTAAAAGACTAATAACTGATAGAATTGTTTAAATGTATGTATCACGAGCTATTGATCATTGATTTATGTAAACGACTCTGTTAGGATGTAAATGAGGAAGTAAATGCTCATTGCTGTGCTATTTGGGAGGAGTGACAAAAAGGGCTTGAATGAAGAAAAGAAATCTATGTATGTTGTTTTTTTGCGTTTGGTCTGCTTTGCAGGAGTTCTCTTTATGATCTGAGTGTGTGTGATTGGGGGGGGGGCTGCTCGCGCTGGTGTGATGTGCACAGCAGCTTAGTTTCAGACGAAGAGAGGGATCAGTGGTAGTATAGAGGTATATATACTATCTAAATAGGAGCTGCCTTTTGCAAAGTGAGAGTAAAATAAACGTCAATAATAGTACTGCAGAAATGCAACGAAACCCAAATATATAATCACGTACTAAGCGCTGCCTTTTGCGACGTGGGGGCGCGAGCCAATGTGTGAGGAATCTGAGTGTATAGGTGTGAACAGCTGAGACATCAATAGGAGTCCTGGAAAAAACCTGGTGTCACCTGATCCAGGTGTGATCTTACATGTTCATGAAAAGTCGTGGATTATTCAGTGAAACAGAGGCTCTGCTGAAAAAAATTAGACACATCAGTTACTTTACCCCAAATAAAAGGTCTTTCTGAGTGTTATAATTTAGTTGTAACATAACAGATTACATAATGCATGTTATAATAAGGAAATTCTCCGTCTTTTCCATTTCAGGAATTAAAAAACGGTAACAATGTAAATTTTAGAATCTAGAATCCAGAAGATTTGAAAATGTATTTAAATTCAAGAAGAGGCCTAAAGCACTGCAGGTCTTCAGAAAGACCTCAGACCCCAGAGGGTTTTAAAAGTGATCCTTGTCCCAGGTTCACATCTGGGGAAGGGGGGAATGGTGCTGTCACGGAATACCACCAGAGGGCGCCATGCGCAGAGACTCCATTTTGTGTTTCCTTTGTTTCCTTTTTAAGTTAAACTCCGTTACCCAGAATGCACCTCGGTCAGTAATTGGGGCGCTCACCTGAACCGAGGTGGCTCATTAGTTTCATTATAAATAGTCCTGTGTTTTAGTTGGCCCTTTGTCGTGCATTTGTTGAGTTACCTTTTGTGATTACGCTATGTCTCTGCGTCATGCCATTTCCCCTTGACTCCTGGTCTGTTGTGTTCTGGTTTTGTTTAGCTCCTCTGTTTGGTAAAGTTCCTGGTTTGTTCAGTTCTTTTTCTGTTTCTGTTTATTTAACGTGATGTTTAGCTTAGCCTGTGTATTCTCCTAGCCTGTGTATTCTCCTAGTTAGTTCATCTCTTACCCTGTTTAACTCCTAGTCTTGTTTAGCTCCGGTTATGGCTAGCTCCTTGGTTATGTTTAGCTCTTGTTTTGTTAGCTCCTGTTTGATGTGTTAATGTTCTGTTTTTGTTATTAAAAGACTCATTCTAAATAATTCACCTTTGCGACTATGCCTCGTGTTAAGTCCAAACCCCGGTCCCGTTACAGCTGCTTTACTTGCATTGTCTGACATTGTAAAGCACATGCAGTAAACACTAATACAACAACAAACTAAAATGAATAGCGAAAGAGGCTCTGATTATACTGCATAAATGCTATTTAGTACAACAAAATTCCAAAATAAAAATCCTATGTAACATTTACACAAATGTACAACAATTTATTTTACAGTTATTCTATTCTATTGAGTCTATTTTTCCAGTTATTTCTATATTTAAAGTTTGATGTCTTTAAATGTATTTTTTAAAATAACAAACAGATATAACAGTTTATTTTCTGTATTCTCTTGTCAGCTAGTGAACTTAATTGTATTTTTAAACATTTAACCAATTTTTTTTTTTTTTTAACTCATTATACAGTTAATGTCTAAGTCTGGTTCAGATTTTTCATGTTTATCGTATAAAGTACTTGGATGTGGAAATTACCATCACTGTGGTATTTCTTCAATACAACATATTATGAATTTTTTTGACTTAAGCTCTAATTACATTTAAAAACTGCGGCATCTGAAAATGTCACTTTTTTCACAAATTACTTTGAAATGTGACTGATTAATTTTGGCATCTGTCATTTTGTGGCAGTGGTGAGCATGGCGGTAATAGGCATTCTGGTTGACTACCTACTGTAGGTTCTTCCTGAGTATCCTGTTGTGGGGGAGGAGCTGTGTGTTTTTCTGGGAAGTTAGTCCCGGTTTCTCTTCCAAGGCAAGAGCAGTCGAACACACTTCATCTTCCTGGAAAAGTGCAAAAATCATGAATTCGAGGCAAAGGGTCAATACCATGACAGCATGAAATAATCTGGACTTGGACGTAAGAAAACTGGGCTAAGAAGCGTGCAATAATCCAGCACCAACGCACACTCTGAGCTCTCTTAAATACCGCTAGTGATCAGCAGTAAATGAGTGTCCGGTGTGTGAGTGGTGAGGTCTCAAGGGCATGGGAAAAACATGACAGCGTGGGAACAACATGACTACATTGGGGAAAAACATGACGGCGTGGGAACAACATCATTACATTGGGGAAAAAATGACAGCGGCTCGCAAAGGGGTCATGGAAAGTACATACTAAAATGGAAAACACTGCAAAGGGGATTTGGTAGACTGAAAGTGATCCAGGTTTGGAGGGGCAGCATTGCCAGACAGTCAAAACCTGGCCTAGAGACCACAGAATAATCGTAATTTGGGGCAAATAATAGTACATTGACAATTTGATTGCAGTGCCTCCACTGAGTTTTCAAAGCATATCAATATTTCTGCCAAACAAACTGCAATGGTTGCATAGTACTGTATCAGTCTTTCATCTTTTCCCCTTACTGCACATTCTATCAAGATTATAACCCTCCTTTACCCCTCCTTTGCTGAACATTCATTACTAACTGGGTTCACACGAAGCTGCAATTCACCTCCACTGTCACTTAATCAACACTGCATCCCAGCATGGAGTTTTTCATCAGATTCCTGCTGTAGTGCAGAGGGTCATGTTTCTGTTCCTTTCCGCTCTCCTGAATGAGCATTTCTTTATGCAAAATATACAGAAGTTATCATTATCATGTTTAATAAGTTATTTAGCCAAGGACCTCCTATATACTACGTGCAGAATTTATGGAAGCTTGGCACTGGAGATATATTTTTTTAAATTATGGTTAATAGACTATTCCTCAGACTTGACAGCCATGTTTTGTACTGACCAAATTTTAAAAAGTTTAGTCCATGTATACTGTATATACACCCATAAAATGTATCATTGCTGTCTCTTATGGACTCACAAACCATTTAAGGTTCTGCTGGTTGTTAGTAGACAGATTGTGTGAACAGTCATTCAAATTTGCAAGGTCAGTTAGACACGTGGGTAGGAGATCACACCTGTCTGTCATCCATGGCTGACCTTGTGAATACAAATGGCCTGGAAGAGAGAATTTTGAATTTGAGTTAGAATATACATGTATTTCGCATTTACAAATAAATGTAACAATAAAATATACATACATTTCTGAGATCCCTCTTTGTTGTTTTTTCTCTTGTAAATTCCTGCTATGTGAGGTATAAGCTGTATATATTCATAACCAACATAACTGCTGTGTTTAGCACAATCTATTATGACAGATGATTACATTTCGACTAAGATGCATAAAAAATCTATACGTTTCCTCAGCTCTGCACCATTTACATAATATTCATAAATAATCTGGTGGTTTGAATAAGTTTACATCTTTCAATTTTAAGCAGAGGTTTCTCTGCTATGTCAGCTGCACACTTATTAGAGCTCTCCCCAAGGTCCCATTCCCCTAAGTTTCTGTTTTATGGCATAGCAATAGTGAAAAATGTTTGCTTCTAGTGAACCAATGAAAAATGTTTGCTTCATCTGCTCAAAGTGCGAGCAGCCAGCAATAGGAAAAAAGGTCCATGAAAAGTCCATAAAGTATGAAATATGACAAGTATGAAAGTCCTTTATTCTCCAATAGTTTTATACTGACTTTAGGTCTGGAGATGACCCAAGCCATGGCCTTCAGAAGCTGAATCCCATTGACACATGGCCAGTTTTTTCCGCTACATTTTCAAATTTGCACAACTGCCAAACAGGCTGGAACTAATTAGTGAAATCACCTGTTTTATGCACAGGGAAAACTATAATATGTGGCATATGATGTCTTAATACTTTTGGCAACCTGTATTTCCACCTTACACCACATGATCCCTCAGTAGTGTTTCTAGTGTTCTCTCAATGTGCCTTTGCTCGGGGTAAACCATTTACTGAAGATCTACAAATAAATGAATAAACTATAGGATGTAGTGCTGATAAAAGGTTTGTATAACATTGTAGCAGTTTTCACAGGCATATTATATGTCAGAGTAGTTATGAAAGTCTGCTATTGTGTACTGTATATTGAGGGTTAACATATACCTAGCTGTCATTTTTAATCCACAAGCAACCTTACTAATACAGTATAACCATCCTGCCTGTGAACAAATGGAAAATCACACTAGTCACTGATATGATGTTACACAGCATAGCTTAGATTGCATACAAATGGATGTATTTACTTCATTCTTTTAGCAGGAATTGATTTTCATTGGCATTTAAATGATGGATGGAACATAATCGAAAAAATAAATTGCATTTTTTTCCATTATAGTCTCCATACATGATTGCAATTATTGACATCTGAATTAACTGCTAATATATTCTGGGTAAATAGGGAACTAATTTAGATATACATTTGAAATTCAACCTGGCACGGATCACAGAACAGCCAACAGCTACTGACCTTGTAATCACCTTGAGCAACTAAATAAAGTTCAGGTTCATTGGAGTAACTTGAAGTGGAATACTGCAGTTTGGTTGTATACAGTATGTTCTAAAACATAGACAGCACCTTCAAAACCTGTTTGAATGTGACTGTTTTGTCTGTTTTATTCTAGTTTTTTTTTTTAATTACCAAAATTATTATTATTTTTAACTATTACCAAAAAAATATATCACCAATAAGAGAAAATGTCTTTACAGAGCTTGATTTCTGAAATGTGGAAATACGTTCTTGATTAAAGGGTTCAGGTAGGTTCAAGCTGCTGGTAAGGATATAGACACTAAGATAATCATTATGTGTAACCTTGGTGAGCAGAAAAGCATCTCAGCATGCACAAAACATCATGCACATAATCTTGCACTTCTGTCAACCAAGAACAATAATCTCAGTCTATCTTTGAAACTAGACAGTTCAAGATTAGAAAATAAATAATCTGGTCTTTCTTCTTGTACAAGTAAGTGAATAGTATAAAAGTTCCTGACCCTGGTAAAACCCACATAAAGAAGCCAGATTTCCTTAACCGATTTCCTGAGTATTTGACTTTGAAATGATCCTTTTGAATACAATAATGTAATAAACATTGTTCTACAGTTTATTCTACAGTTGCTTTAGGTATTTGTGAAGCTCTACTTCACTATCCTGTGAATGATTGGACCAATTGTCCTAACGGATCAAATACAGAAATATTAAATACAGAATACAGAAATATTAAAGTATTTATTTGAATATATTCAATATATTCACCATTTACTGTATATATAGCCTACTGTATATCTACATAAACAGGTTCAAACAGGCTCAAACCACCATGAATTTAAAAAAAAAAATTATTTCCTGCATTTCTCTTAGCAATACTTAATACTTAGTCAGTCCAAACCGGAACTGAAACTGCAGGCATTGTGTTTTTTATCCCTCTGTATTTTATTGTACTTGTTAATTTTTTTTTGCATATTTTAAACCCTCAACTCAACCACACCACATCATTTAAACGTTAGAATGAAAACAAAACTAAATAATGTGTCCACAATTTATTGGAATTATGTAAATTGTATGCTTTGAGCCAAGTCATTAATTAAATTTTTATGATTAATTTTAATGATTAAAATATATTGATTATACATAGTCACTATACAAAGTTTAGAAAATATAGTCCCAATCAGCAAATAGTAATATTGGCTGAATTTGAAAGTAAGAAGTACAATCCACAAATTAGACCTGGCACACTATTGTTAACAGGCCGTTACAACACTATAGATTTAAAGCAGACAGAATCCTGAATCCGCAAACTATCTTCACTGCGGTCAAATACTGAGATATCTCGAAACTTACAGGCTTCTGGGCAGAAGCTTTTATCTAGATCAACTTACAGAAATGCTTTGTACTCTAAATGGAAAATATATCCTCAGTCTAGTACAAATAGGCTAGAATCCAATAATGCCATTAAGCTAAAACCCTTTTAGAGTGTAGGAAACTACACAGCAACTGGGTTATGTGGTGAATAGGGGGTTATGTGGTGACTTTGGGCCTTTGAGTCAGTATTAGTTATAAGAATCTGTTGACAGATATGAGTAAAAACTGCTAGGATTGTATTACAAGTGGTTCAGTCTTGATTTAACAAGCAGCAAGCACACAGTTGTCTGCGTGGTCCACTACAGGTCAGCAACATGAGCAAAGAACGGTTGTCCAGAATGACCTACTTTTGTTATTAGAAAGATCAGAGAGCTTTTGACTTTTTTTAATTAGGATAGGTACAGGCGTATTTTGCACCTTTTATAATAATTTGTTCAAATTCAATACCAAATAAGGCTAATATTAGGAGAAAAAAAAATTATATTCAAAACCAAATAAGGCTAATAATAAGAAACAAAGTAGGACAGTTGTTCCATATTGCATCTGTTTATTTTTTATGTTAATCACATATTTTTGCTGAACATCAAGCAGAAAGGCCTTAAAGAGACATTCTCATGGACCGACGGATCCATCATTACAGAAACACACCTGTTTAACTTGTTCTTAGAATAAAGACATATTCTATCACCACCACAGATATTTTCTTAAATAGGAGCACCTTTAAAATGCAATGGAGTCTACGGCTGTCTGTGTGGTAGTTTATACCACAGGAATTGTTTACTGTGATCAATAGCAATCTGTTATGAGACTGATAATAATAACACATTATTATTATTATTATTATTATTATTATTATTATTATTATTATTATTATGGAATAAAGACATTTCATTTTAGTTTCCCCAATGTCCATTAAGACAGACTTTTGATAGCACCAATTGCTTCTAAAAGAAATGAAGTTAAGAACTGTGATATGTTTGGCATTTCACATAAGCTTCCTCATCTTCAGGAGTTAATAGAGGCCACTGTACTGGGATTTTGCTATAATAGTGTGCTTCCATCATGTGGCAGGTTTTTTCATGAGCATATGTCCAAGGCCAGTGAAAAAGCAGGCATCACGTTTGTAATGTATATGACAGTATTTATTTTTTTCTGAAATTTATCCTCATGGTAATGTTATAGTTTTATAGTAATGTTATAAGTTGCACCTTTTTGTCTTTTAAGGCTGTTCATTAATGACACATTTTATATTTTTATTATGAGATTTATGATGATAAATAAAGCTTCATCTCTGGGACTACAAAGAAGCAAAATGTCCTATTAATGCAAAATTGCTCTATCACCATGCCCATTAGACATAAACATAATTCCTCTAAACAAACAACTCTTCCAGAGAATCTGATATAGCTATGCTTTCCCGTGTATATATTTGGGCAGCTCACAGGCAAGAAGTACTTTGCATCTTGATTTTATGGATTCTGCAGGGAAAAATAATATAAATGCAGCATGGAAATTTTACTTGTATCAAGTTCAACTTCAAGAGTTTTTTTTTCTTTTCTGTTTTTAATTTTATCCCTCTATCTAGTTTTAGCTTTATCTAGTAATGTTAAACTTTGATGACCACAGTTTAACTAAAAATTATAAATTTTACTGAAAAAAGGGTACTTAGTGATGCATTCAAATAAATTTATTCATTCCATGAAAAAAAAAAAGCTTGTGGTTCATGTGTCAGTATACAAGTTTTGTGCAACTATACAGTATGTGTCATGTGATTAAAGTGGTTGTTTGTCTTGTATGAAAACCATACATGTTTCATGTGAAGATGGTGATAAGATGAGACATAACATAATACACATACATATTTGAGTTGCTTAGTGGTTGCAACTCCAGGGTTGGTTGTTTGAATCTCGTCTCCTGTGTGTTGGAGTTTGCATGTTCTCCCCATGCTTGGTGCTTCTTTTGGGTACTCTGGTTTCCCCCACAGTCCACAGACATGAAAGCTAGGTCGAGTGGCATTTCTAAACTGCATGTAGTGTGTGATTAAGTGTGTGACAAAGTGCTTGCACCTTGGCACCCCATCCAAAGTAAACCTTGCCTTATGCCTCAAGTTTGCTGGGATAGCCTCCATGCCTCTGGCGACCCTGCACAGGACAAATGAATGATAGTAGTAGTGTCAATATGATATAAATATAAAAATGAATGATAGCAGCATGACATGTGGAGCAGTTCAAAGATTGAGCAGGAAAATGTGCATAATAGATGGCGTATTTTTATGATAAAGCAGTATAATACACATTAAATGACAGTAATAACACCAGGAAAGAATGATGTAGCTAATCAAATGTGCAAATGTATTTTACAAAAATGTACTGCCTACTGCTGCTATAGTTTATTTTATCAGTTACACAGTGTAACAGTACAAAAAATCTTACAGATCTTATTGAATAAATGCAAATCCAGCAGCTGGATGGACTGATCAAAATCTAGGTCTGATAAAACCTTCATTCCTGCCATGGTTAAAAAATACAGGGTAAATATGGAAATTGAAACAGTATGTAAAACGTGCTAAAACACCCTTAAAGTTGTCCTTTAAATAAATGAATAAACAAACAAACAAACAAATAAATAAATAAGTATCTTCTAAGGTCTTCTAAGCTACTATGTAGACAACATGATCAAAATTCCCTATAGAATGTCTTTTCATGAGATGCTGTGCCATCTGTGGTTCCCCTGGGTGCAAAAAAAACCATAAAGTTGTGCACTGTACTGTAGGGTTCCCAAACATGTTAGGAAACATGATGATGTGCCCCTACAGGGTTTCCAATTTTGCAAAGGAACATCATGCCATGCTTCATAGAGTTCCCTTCCCTTGGAGAAAAGGAGATGCCATAACTTATAGGCTTTTCTACATACAGTATGAGAAAAAAGAGGACAAGCTGCAAACAGGACTTCTTCAAGTAACCTTGACTAACCTTGATAGATATTAATAAATGTCCGTTGGAATGATACCTCAGGGCTTACAGTCAGAGTGCAGCAGGGCTTATAGGTATTCCTGTGTGTACTGAAATTTGCCTTTCTGGTTGGAGCCTTAAATAGGCGACATTTTGTATACATGCACTAGAGTGATATTTTGCCTATTCTTCTTGGCCAAATAGCTCAAGTTCAGAGTGAATGGACAGCGTCTGTGATTTTCAAGTCTTTCCACAAATTCACAATTGGATTTAGGTCTGGACTTAACTAGGCCATTCTAACCCTTGAATATGCTTTGTTTTAAACCATTTCATTGTCTCTGGCTGTACGTTTAGGGTCATTGTACTGCTGGAAGGTGAGCCTCTGCCCCAGTCTCAAGTCTTTTGCAGACTCTAACAGATTTTGTTTTCTTTTAAGATTGCCCTAAATTTGACTCGATCCATCTTCCTATCAACTCTGACCAGCTTCCCTGTTCCTGCTGAAAAAAGCATCCCCACAATATTATGCTGCCACCACCTTGCACAGTGCTTGCAAGTTTTCCGCCACACATAGCATTTTGCATTTAGGCTAAAATATAAACATTTGGTCTTATCTGACTAGAGCACCTTGTTCCACATGGCTTGTCGCAAGCTGCAAACAGGACTTCTTCAAGTAACCTTGACTAACCTTGATAGATATTAA
>JAOVVB010216122.1:0-10261 GCA_028570985.1 Heterobranchus longifilis
TGGATCACTGGGAGCACAGGAGCAGCATGTGTAGCTCCAACCATCATAAAGCAGAATCCAGCTGGAGCTGGTCCTTCACTTGTAAGCCTGTCGTGTTTGAATACGGATCATTTGGCTCACTAAGGAGTCAACTCTTGATTCCCAAATGAATCATTCTTCTTCCCTAAATAGAATTATTCATTCTCTACATAAATATAGGAACTGCGTGAAATTGTTGATCGCAAGTTTAAAAAATATATATTTTTTTTAATTAAATGACGTTATGACGACTTAGATTGTGAAATGTTAATGATGATACATTTTTGAGTAATTAGGATTCTTATGACAAGTAAAAGAATGACATAGCACTTCACAATTATTTATTTACTTTATTTTTTACAACTTGCTGTCCATAAATTTGTAAATGTAAAAAAAAAAAAAAAGCAGTCAAAGAAAAGCCACGGAGCGCATGTAGGGAATGTTGTTAATTTATATTTACATTTCTAATCATTTCAGTTTATATACAAACACTGAGAGCGTGTAAAAAAACTGTACAGCAACGAGTTCCAATTTAAAAAGGAATTAAAACAAGTTAGTTCCATCACTGTACATCTTTAAATGTTGGTGCTTCAGATTAAAAGAATGACGTGTTTTTCTAAAAGTACAGGAGTTGAGGAGGAGCAGTTAAAGCGGTTCCGTGTGAACTCTTACGTGACTCTAGAAATTCGAACCAGGAGATTAACATTAAATATATTTGGTCATAGGATTTCATTTAAAATATGCCTTCAAAAAATGCTTTCAGTGTTTATAAAATATTACAAACTCTGAAACAGGAAGTGTGTTTTTAACAAAGTGAAAGAGAAGACTTTTGCATCACCATGGTTCTCATACGGTACCAAAACTCATGAAGACATGAAAGTCCAGAGAGACAGTACTATTATCATTATCATCATTATTATTATTTCTGTTTCTCAACTTGGTCTGCTATTGTCTGATAGCAACCACAAGATTCTGTTCTCATCACAACGTCATACTTGCACCTCAGCTCTACAGAAACGTGGACGTAGCATGCTATCCAAGTACATCGTTTATGAGATAAAGCACTATATATAGTGAGTTAATGCTACAATGCAGAACTAAATAAAAAGCAGTATAACAGCTAGCTCAATAGCCTTAAAAAACAAGCTACAAAACCCTCAGCCTTTAATGCTCCGCCCACAGTATACATATAACAGCGTTCTGATTGGTTAATGTAAGATGATCTTTAAAAAGTTTTTAAAGGCATTTAATGGTGAGTAAACAAACAAAAAATTTCATATGCTTAAGGAAAAGCCTGTGATTGGTCACCTGATGCTGTCAATCAAATGACTTCCTTTTCTGAAAGCAGGTGGTTCTTAGATATGTATATTGATTAAACAATCAATAAAACTGGCTCAACAGTTGACACTAGCTGGCTCACTCGCTCTAAAAAGAACAGGATCAAGTGTTCTTAAGCTGACCCTCTACGTAAAACCCTGCAGCTCTATAGTGTTTTCCCACTATTCAAAGTTCCCGGTAAACATTACAGAACCCAATACTAGTTTCTGTATTAGGGAACATTCTGAGTAGAACCCTTTTTTTTTTTTTTTTTTTTACAAAACTAAGTGACACAGAACCCATAAATAACACAAATGAGTGATCGACAGAAAGTAAAACCATTACATCAAAGCTAATAACTCAATTATCCAATGAGCCTTTAAGTAATACAGAACCCTGTACCTGTATCCAGTTTAGAGAAGGTTCCACACAGCCTGTTTAGTAAGTCGTCATCCCATAATTCTAAGTACCAGGCTTTCTGGTAGAACCATTTAATAGCACCCTACAGCTTAGTGCTCATCAGAAAGGGTTTTGAGTAGAACCCTAACTTATCCAATAGGACATTTTTCTAAGAAAGAAAATGTCCTATTGGATAAGTTAGTTTTCTACTCAAAACCCTTTCTGATAGAAGAAGCTTTCTAGGAGAACCATTTAGAGAGCTAGGAACCCAAAAAAAACATAGAATCGTACAAGTGAGAATTTATCAGAAAGTTGAACACTTACAGAAGTCAAGAGATCCATTAACTCACACAGAACTCTGATTGACTATCAGAGATGCTTCCAAGCAGAACCCTTTCAGAAGCTACAAACTCGTTAGAAAGACCTTTAAAATACTCAGCCATCCAGAAGGGCTCTATATGGAACTCCCTTTGAAGCAGAACCATTTGAATCTAGGAACCCACAATAACTCTTTAAAAAAATAATAAAAAGGTCCTGTAATTAAAAGTATATCTACACAGTATATTTTCCTGATTCCAATCACACTAAGAACCCTTACTTACTTATCCAATTATCTAAAGAATCTAATCTATCTAATTTTACGTATATAAAGAATCTTAAAGAACCCCTGATGTAGGAGTGCACCAGCTTTAAGTACCAGAAAGCGAAATTTTTTATGGGTCTAGATATTAAAAGAATAAGATAATGAACAAAAATGTAGAGCTTTGTGTTACACGCTCACCTAGGTCATATACACTCTCTTAGAACAAAAGGGTTATTTCAGGATTTTGTAAGGGTTTCCTTGAAAACTAAAGCTAAGCTTAAAAAGAAAAGGGTTCTAACTGGAGATGATCTATTGTACGGCTCCACAGAGAACCTTCTTCCACAGCACCAGAATTGTAAGCGAGTGTAGACTCACAGACATAAATTAGCTATAGAGTCTCGAACCTTATCACTAAGCCAACCATTCAGGGCCCGACTGGGAACGTCTGAGGGGTCTGCTTAGAAACATCTGAAGAACCTTTGAGTTTTCAGAACAGCGCTTAGCAGTGTAAAGGAGCAGAAAGGATTTTAAACATGATCTCTCTGGACTTCACAAAGTAAGATTTTAAAAACACACAAGAGCTTCGAAAAGGAGTGTGCACATAGGTGTGTGTGTCTGGTAGTAATATAGGGTTCAGGACTTGGTTGTGCATCAGCTCTTAGGCTGCTTGTGTGTATAGAGGGCCTGGCACCAGGGTATGCAGGTGTGCGTTTGTGTTTGTTAATAATGTAGGGTTTGGCACTAGTGTCTATGCAGGAGTGTGTTTGAAGGTGTTTGTTTGAAGGGTTTGGCACAAGTGTGTATGTGTGTGTGTTAGCAATATACGGTTTGGCACTTGAGGGTGCATCAGATCTTAGGTTGCTGGGGTGTGTGTGTGTGTGTGTGTGTGTGTAGGAATTGCACTTGTGTGTATCTGCCTCATAGATTAGCTCCAAGTTTATTGGCCACAATCAGCACTACTGCATTTGGAGCAAAATCTTGTGTGTGTGTTTGTGTGTGGAGTATTTTAAAAGTGTATGGAAACAAGAATGTCCTTTAATGATGGGGCAATTCTTGAGCATGCAGACATTTCATTTTTCTTTCATTAAATCATTTAATTTTTTAAAATATTATAAATATCTTCAGGACAAAATTCTGTTTAAAGATCACGGTAGTGGAGGAAAAAAGCCATTCACCGTATGTCCTGTCAGCACTCACGGCTGTAAAATATTACACAACAAGACGGTTAGACATATCGTTTCAGCTTTTTAACCAAGACGCCTGCTCTAAAGAAAATAAAATCAATCTCTAGCAAAGAACTCCCTCTAGAGGGCGACATTGCACATATGGTCACTGACATAATATCTGGAAACGTATCATAATAATAAAGTGTCGCTTTCGTTGCTCGTCTTCAAGTAATGTTCAGGGTAACGGTTTGTCGTTGCGTCCTTTAGGTTGCCGTTTAACACCAGTCCCTGGCTCGAGGAGGGCGGAGCTTAAGTTAACTAAATTTCATGACATCACAACAACAGTTACATAATGTGAACGTGAGCTAGCCTGCTAGGAAACGTTAGATAGCTACTGAGGTATTCTTAAACTTAGCTTGGCTAACTCAGTATTGCGTGCAGGAAGCTAGCATAACTTAAAAGAAAAAAAAAAGAAAAAAAAATTTTTTTTGTTGTAATAGGCTCTTTGAATTTAAGATAAGCTCCACCCTTAATAACTCGAAAGGATTGTTGTTCATTGTAATCGCACGGCCATACACTTGTGTTAGTGTGTATTGCACTTGTGTCTGTGCGTACTTGCTTTACAGTCGCAAACATTTGGCACATGGTACAACTTCATTCACTCACACTCTCACACACGCATGCACGCAAAGAGAAATGTCCTCTCTGCATCAGATGAATCCGCGGCTCCCCACGATCTTCCCCGCGTGGCTGAACCTCTGCAGTCCGCCTCGTTACCACTGTACACCATGATCCCGTTAAACATCCCAAACATCTCACACTCGGTACGGCGTTAGCTTCTTAATGCAGGACTTCCTGTTTTATCAGCCTCTTTAGGTCCATCTTTCACCAGAGCTGAAAAAACCTGAAACAGAAAACACTTTCCAGAACACCGCACACACACACACGCCTGTACTTTATTGATGTGCGCACAGTATTGGGTTGGGTGCGTACCTGGTTCCAGCGGCGGTTGTTGCTGAGCATGTGTGTGTTAGAGATGCAGGTAAAGAGCGTGTGAGCCGGGGTGTTCTGTGGGAGGCGGGACAGGAACTGGGCACTGTGGATGAAGTCCATCTGCAGGAGGACGTCCTGATAGAGCCGCAATATTCCCAATGCAGTGCGGAACAGGGCTTCCTCTCCGTCACGGCAAAACAAATCCCATACGCGGCATGCCACATCCAGCGGCAACGGCTTACTGTAGAGCGTGAAGATCCTAAACACACACACACCAATGATTATTTTAGACAGCAGGGTGTAGGGAATATGGACGACTATGTAGGGGAATGTGTAAATAAAAAGGGGGGGGGGGATTTGGTAGCGAACAGGTGAAAGTGAGGAGTGACTAGGGAGTAGGGAATAAGAAATAGGAAATGAGACATAGGCAGTAGGGAATGGGTTGTAGAGTAAAGCAGTAAGGAATAGGGTGCAGAGAGCTGACAGGGGATAAAAAATATAAAGAAGGGAACTGGGATTAGGGAGTGGAAAACAGTGTAGGGAATAGGGACGTGGGAGTGAAGATTGGGAATAGGGTATGAAGATAGAGGTGGCATACAGAAGGTTTTAGGGAATAGGGAGTTAGAGAAATTGGAGTAGGGATTTGGGAACCGGGAATTGGGAGTACGGAGGAGAGAAGAGGGAGTAGGGATTAACTATCTCGGGGTGGAGAAGTGGGAATCATAATTGTGGGGGAGAGAACACTGATTAGGGAATATAGAATAGGGACTAGAGAATAGGTAAGAAGGAGAAGGGAACACTTACCAATCTATGAGGTAAAAGTCTGGAGTCAGACTGTTGCTGTGAAAGTGCTGGAATAATTTGGGCAGATTCTCCTCGAAGAAAACCTCAAAGACAGCGAAATACTTCAGCATCTGCAGAGCAATCAGCATCAGTTAGAGCAGGAGAATCCCAATCCAAATTCAGAACACAGTTATGATGTCTGAGATAGTGGCAGCCCCCTGACACGACTTACCGAGGAGGAGGAGTGTACCTCCAGGTTAATTACATTTTACAATTATAAATATAGCACAGGCTGTTACAGAGACTGGGTAATATTAACTGAATGGCTTTGATGAATAGCAAGACAGCACCTGGGTTAACTATGTCAGAGGTGTGTGTGTGTGCGCATTACCAGGTCATGGTCCACCCTGAAGAAGGCCATTTGACACGGTTTGTTAAGGAGGTTGGCAAAGGCGATAAAGGCATCGGCTTCCTCAAGGTTCAGGATAAGGACAGCAGCTATGAAGGACATTCCCTGCACCTTACACACGCACACACACACACACACTTACTTCAGTACAGAAATCCACACAGTCATAAGGTGATTAGTCTGCCGTGATCAAGAACAACCTGTGATAAAAAGTTAATACTCACATATCCTACATCAGGTCTGTAGCAGGTGTACGCTCCCAAAACATTGTGCAAAACATCATGATACGGTCCACCCTTCAGAGAGAGAGAAAGGGAAAGTGTGTGAGTAAGTGTGTACATGAGTGATATTAAGAGAGTGATAGCAGGAAAGAGTGTGTGGTCATGAAAGAGAGTGAGTGAGAATTAGAGCAATAGTGAGTGAATAACAGTAAGAGTGAGTGTGTGTGAGAGAGTGAGAGATTATAGAACATCAAATGCTTATAACCAATTTGATGTATTTTTTTTTCTTTTTCTGTCAAACCTCTTCCTCACCTTCTGGAAGATATAAAGCGAGGGGAAGGTTCTGAAAATGTCCAGCTTAATCAGGTCCAAACTCGACTCCTTGTCTATACCACAATCTGGAATACAAACAGAAACGATAAGAGATCGGTTAATAACTAACATTTATATTAGAACTTAAATGCACATATAGCAGAACGGGGCATTAGCACACGCGCTGATATTGCTAGCAAGAAAAAAATATTTTATTAGGCGCCTCCCTTATCTGCATAGCGGCACGCCGGAAAAATCATAAACGTGTTAGAAAGAGAAGTGCCTTCGCCTCAGCTTGAGGAAATCCCAAACTGTACTGTGAGTGGGCGGGGCATAATTTCTCCTGTCAATCACAGCAACAGTAGCCTGTGCATGCAGAAGAGAGCAGAGAGCACTGATAGTGTCTTACTCTGCAGTGTGATGCAACGTAAGATTAAAATAACAATATTAAGGTCACATGTTCTTGAGTACACATCTGTTTGTAGCATCAATTAATGGAATAAATGTCAACTCCACAAATTTTTTTTATAAAATTAAAAAATCTATTACATGAATAGATTGATATTTTTTAGGCAAATCACACATTAGCTCCATGTCTTTATTTAGGCATTGCTATGGAAACGGAGCGTTCTTATCTGCTGGAGCTGCCACATTTCAGCCAATCGTGAGCCAGGATTCATCGGCGGTTGTGTGCGCGTATCAAGATCATAGTAGATCATAAGCTGCTCTTAATGTATTCATTTAAAACCATCAACAACTGCAGTTACAGTCAAACCTTGAAATACGAACACAATTTATTTCCGCAAGTGTGCAGTACAGAAATTCCCTTTGTATATCAAAGGGAATTTCCCCCATAAGAAATAATGAAAACTTTGATGATTCGTTCCACAACCAAAAAATATTCACATAATAATTAACACATAATATAAAGGTCAAATAAAACAAATTAACCTGCACTTTACCTTTGAAAAGAATCGTGACTGGTGACGAGAAAAGCAGCGGGGGGGCTACTTTGTAGTACGACTTTTGCACGCACACACACAACCGGAATTACTCCTCTAAACAGCTTCATCTCCCGCACTGCTATGGCCTTTTTAATTAAATTTTTTTTTTTTTACCGGGGACTGTTGTTGCAGTACAGTTACTAAAGAACAGTCACTACGCTTGGACACACAAAAAAAAAGCTTTAGGTGCTCACACACACGTTGCCGTGAGTGACGCACATGCACTGAGACTGAGCCGATTATCCACAATCCCACAGCGCAAAAGAGAGGAGAGACATTTGCTCAGTTGTGATCACGTGACACTCGGCAGACAAAGTGCATGTGTTCTACAATACTCATATATTAAGTTTAAAAAGTTTACATTTATTTTAAAATTGTCCTTGTCTTGCAAAACATTTGCATACCAATTTACTCGCAATCCAAGGTTCCACTGTATTTAATTTATTTTTAAGAGTTAATTCATCAAACTTTTAAAGAAAAGTTTGAATAGACTCAGTAAATGAATAAATAGGTAACATGAAATAGATTTGATCTATTTTAGATCATAGAATCAAGATTTTTGTAAAGGCAATTAAATAAAGCTGATGATTAAAGTTTATAAATTACAATCCTATGTTTTTATTATAACAAGTATAATAAGGCTAATAAACACTTCACATTCTAGAACGTCTCCATAACCCGTTACACCCTGAAGGAACATGAGCTCGTACCTTCATTCTCACTGAGCGACCCAGTCTCGTTAAAACTGCGCCACTTCTCCTTAGCTCGAGACAGGAAGATTTCATACAGTTCTGTAAACAAATACACACACACATACATACACATATACACACACACACACACACACACACACACACACACTCACTATCGTGTATGTTTACATTTGCTGATGTTATCTGAAAACCTGTCCTGTAAGTTTAAAACCTGCTCATGACCAATAACATTATTAAGAGAAGATAATATCGATGCACAAGTTACAAGATCGTTTCCATGTTTACCGGGCGTGATGTTGAGCTCGTTTCCAATAGCGAGGCTCCAGATTTTGCCACGGATGCTCGGTGGAAGACCCTGCCACCACAACTCCCGCACACGTCGCGTGTTCCTCCTGAATAATCCATCCAACAATTAATCAATCCATCAGATTCTATACTAATGCATCCTCCAATTAATCATCTCTCTGACTAAGATATTTGTGTAAACATTAAGAACCTCACTGTTCTTGGATAGAGCAATATAAGGAACAGCTTGTTAATTTCTATAGCGAAGGTTCATTAGTTTCTATAGTAACAGCTCATTCACATTCACTGGACCTGAAATTACTGTAAAAATAACTATGTTTATGTCATGCTTTTGGAAGGAGTCTCCAGTGTCAGTGCTTTGTAACAGTAATAGAGGTGAAGCTGTAATAAGTCTGTGCACATACATGTTCTCCCAGTTGGGCAGGATCTCCGTGTTCCAGACCACCAGAGCACGGGCGATGCTCTCCTCCTGTCGGTAGCGCTCCTTCATCTGCTTCTTTTTACGCTGAGCCTCCTTTAGCTCTGAGCATGGAGGAAAGAAGGAGGGAGGTGAGGAGACAAGAAGGAAAAGACAGGAAACAGAAACACACTCAACGTCAAGCATAACACTCTGCCAACCATGAAAAGAGTCATTTCTCTTTTTCTGTATATTCTGATTTTCTTTAAATGTACGTGGCACTGCCCCCTAGTGGCCAAGCTCATATTAATGACACCCATCCTCATGAGAGTGATGTAAGGAAGTGTGAAGTGTCCTGTGTAGGTGGGAAAGCGAGTGCAGTCGCTCCTCACCTCTCCTCTTGACTCCTGCCATCATCTCACTGTACTGCTGTCTGTGTCGCTCAGCTTCTTCCTCAGACTTCGCCGGCAGGTTCCTGAGAAGAGAGTGTTTTTTGTTGTGTTTTCGGACTGATTTAAGGCGGTAAAGCATTCTGACTTTATTTATATACATGGTGTTTTAGGTGTAGAGAAGTCTTACGCAGGTCTGTCCTCCAGAATGAGGCCCGTGGTGGAAAGAGGCTCGAACTCCAGATTCTTGCGTCTCACTGACACATGCTGAGAAAGAGAGAGATAGGAAACAGGTATAGTTAAACAGAAAGAAAAACAGGCAGAAAGACAGAGAAACAGAGAGTCAAAGAGAAACAGAAAAAGAGAGAGAGAGAGACAGAAAAAAGTAATAGAAATGCAGAGGGAGAGAGAGAGACAGATACAGAGGTAGAGAGAAAGAAAGTGAGAGATATGCAAAAATAGTGACAGATATAGAGAGAGACAGATACAGAGGTAGATACAGAGAGAGAAAGTGAAAGATACGTAAAGGTAGAGATGAACAGAGGGAGAGAGGGATAGAAGAGGGAGAGAGAGATAGAACAGGAAGAGAGACAGAAGGAGAGATATTTTAGTCCATCTTTAACACCCTCCCATTGTCTCCTAATCTTCAGTAGGGTGTTTTCAGACATCCTAACATGTGCTAATGAAACATTCCTGCTATACATTAGGTGTGACTCCTCCCACTCAAACACAGCTATGCACTCTGTCCTGTCACAGCGTCAGGGCGTTCACCGCTTTCATTTTCCTCCGGGTGTCACCTCAACAGCTACAGAAACGTCCTAAATCATGATCTTTATCATTATTGCCTGAGGGAAAGCATTAATCACATCTCTATCCTCATTACCAATGCATGGACCATGAATATGCAAATTAGGATACACCCACATGCCCTTGTTCCAGCCGTTAAACCTTAACAGCTCAGACATTCACATACTCATAAATAAAATGCACACACTCAGGCCTCTAAATTATTAAACACATCGCCAGAGAAGGCGAACGTAGATGTTGAATTTATCAGTAATGTGATTTAGGTTATTATTTAATATAAACAATACATACAAGATTTTATCCAAATCCTGTCACGTGTGTGTGTGCGCTTCCTACAAGTCCTCACTCTGCACGAATGTGAGATGTAAATTCTGCTCATTTTAGTGAAAAAGTGTTTTGAATGAGGAGCACTGTGTGCGCGCGCATGTGCACGCGATTGTGTGC
>JAOVVB010216133.1:0-10633 GCA_028570985.1 Heterobranchus longifilis
AAAGGCAGAACTGATATACTGAAAAACTGTTTATTTATCGCAAGTAATATCGTTATCGCAATGTTCAACAACAACGTTATCGAATATTGTATTATTTTCCTCATATCGTGCACTCAGTAGCAAATAGGTGGCTGGACAAGACACAAGGGTGTAAATGTTTAGAGATAACAAGAAGTCACCAATTTCCCTTTATGCAAACTGAACATTCAAAATTACAAATATTAGCAATTAAAATGTGTATGATGTTTTCCTGCTATGTAAATCCTTAAGTTACATATGAGGGTGTTTCTGCAGAGGCTTAGGGGTATTCATGCCATTGCTAAAATGTGCTATTTTCTTACAGCAGTTGTGTCATTGTAGGTGATGGGACATCAATATAAGCAATTGCACAGCAGCAGGCTACTGAAGCCAAGGCTGCTGTAACAGGCCCTGATATGACTGTGACCCTGCTGGGTTCATCTGAGGATATTTTCCTTATTTCTTCACTAATGACATTTTTTATGCCCCCACAGACAGCGTTACCGTCCTTCCAGACAGAGACGGTCACTGATGTGTCTGCTCCTCTCAGAAAGCCGACGGGTCGCCATGAAAAGCAGGGAGGCTGTGCGCCGAGTATGCGCACGTCTCCACATATAACATGAAGGGCTGAGGGCGCGTGACGCTCCGCTGCCATTAAGCCACTAATATATGGCAGCGAGAGGGGGGTCCTCGTGCTAAATCATAACATGATATTTCTTAAGTTCCCGTTAAAAAAAAACGAGCTCTCGCTGACAGACAGTAGGCGTTTCACGACACAAGCTAGCTGCGCAATTCACCTCTAAATATGAGGAAAAAAGGCTTTAATACGTTTTAAAACCGAGACCGAGCTACTAGCTAAATAATTCCCAGTTAATCCACGTGCTAATGTTAAAACGAATTCATGTTTCAGCGACGTACAGACACAGAAAAGCCTTGGCTCACCCTGTTTCATCTCCTGCCCTTTAATGTAATTCTTCCACAAAATGCCAGTTTTGCTACAAACACAAACGTTTACTCACCTAGCAAGCAGACGAGTGCGTTAGCAGCTTTCCGAGCCAGCTGCCCTCTCTCAATTATCAATGAATGAGAGCCGTAAATACTTTAAAATAAATAGATAAGGCTTCTATTTATCTCTTCATTGCGGTCTCGACGTAGCGCGAGCGACTCCAGACTGAAGCTGCGCGCGCAGCACAGTCAGCGGGGTCCTCCCTCCTCCTCTCGACTCAGGGACACAAAATAAATGAATAAATAAAACAAATAAAGTAGATAAATGATATTAACTACAACAGTATATCTTAAAATATTACAAAAGGTAAAAACAAATACATAAAAAAAACAAAAACATCCATAGTTGCAAAATAACTTGCTCATGTCATGTCAGTCTAAAAATATGCCGGTCGAGAATAAGATAACATTTTATTTTACAGGTCTGCCTACGGGGAAATTCCACGCAGTTCCCTGAAAGAGAGTATGCAATTCGGTACTTATTGTAGGGACACGAAAACAGTGTTTAATTGGTACTTTTCCAAGTAATTACATCCATTTAATTGCCAGAGTAACCCATGTGGTGTAATCTGGGCAGTGGTTCCCAACCTGAGGGTCGGGACCCCCACAGGGTGTCGCAAATTAAATCTAAAGGGGTTGTGAGATTATTAACAGCATAGGAAAGCAGGAAAATAAAACATATCTCTAGTACACAAAATGCTGTTCATGTTTTCAGACTTTCCTTAAATCAACCTTAATTTCAAACTCAGAAATGTGAAATTTGATTTGTGTACAGGCAAACATATAATCAACCTATCTACAATAAATGCAGAATAATGCTGCATTCATGTGGTATCGGAATGATCGGAAAAATTAAATTCTGACTGGGAAAATTGACGTGAACGCCCCCTCAAGTCGGAACAACAACTTTGCAGAGTTGCTGTCATATGACGCGGTAACATGGGGGACGTAAATTTCAATTTCAATTTCAATTTCACTTTCTATATTTAAAAAGGGACCATGCATATTAATGAACATTTACATGGAATGTAAATATGCCAGATTAAAGCCAGAGGCGAATTTACATCTGTAGTCCCGTGTAAAGTAAATGTTGGGTTAATAAGGGACTTTTTATTTTTGATATAATTTCTTTGCTCACGTGTGTAATATGGTTGTAACCGTTAGTTGCTGTCCACATATTGAATAGACTTTATTTATATAGCACCCTCCACACAAGAAAGGCAGCAACAAAGTGCTTTACAAGGGAAAATAGTCATAAAATGAACATAAAACCGGGATAGAATCACACAATTCATGTAAAATATGATGGACAATAATGGCCTCAGAATAACCAACTCAGAAACTGGGACCATCCGAGGAGCACATGCAGCATAAAGTTTCCAACAATGACTCCTAACATATTGTCATGAAAATAAGGTTATGTAAATGCACAGAATATAATGCAATACAGGAATAGTAAATCCTCTCTGAGTGCTGGGGAGGCTTTTACACAGTGTTTTATTCTTTCATTTTAAACAGCACTCTAGTCGCCTGCTGACAGAAGCGGAGGAGAATGGAGTTTGGCAGCTGTGGATGAAAGTCTGGTAGTGACAGGCCCGGGTGAGCACGGTCCCCTGGGTCTCCATATCAGTCCCAGCCAGCCTCGGGCTCTGCCTCGGGGCTCCGGGGCCTCTCATTGTTCCGCAGGGAGGCTGTTTAATGCACTATAATGAGCCTCGCAGTATACCCTGGTGGCCCGGTGGTGACTTTGGTGTGGTTGCCTCCTCTGTGTTCCTCCCCCCATCCTGTCTGCACTCAGTGTTACTCACATGTGGAAATACACACAGCACATCACGGCTGACCGTGTTGTCGTCGTGATGCACCACACTGCAACCAATACTTCTTCACCAGAGCTAATGGCACAGTTTTCCATCTATAGAGTCTGGACCAGGGGCGGACTTTACCATTCATCCTATTTAGTCCGACTTCAGTCCCTGACTTTAGTTCCCTGACTTTAGTTCCCTGACTTCAGTCCCTGACTTTAGTTCCCTGACTTCAGTCCCTGACTTTAGTTCCCTGACTTTACTCCCTGACTTTAGTTCCCTGACTTCAGTCCCTGACTTTTGTACCTGACTTTAGTCAGCTGACTTTAGTTCCCTGACTTTACTCCCTGACTTTAGTCCCTCACTTTAGTTCCCTGACTTTACTCCCTGACTTTAGTCCCTCACTTTAGTTCCCTGACTTTACTCTCTGACTTTAGTTCCCTGACTTTATTTCTCTGACTTCAGTCCCTGACTTTAGTAGCTGACTTTACTCCCTGACTTTAGTAGCTGACTTTATTTCTCTGACTTTAGTCCCTGACTTTAGTTTCCTGACTTTAGTTCTCTGACTTCAGTCCCTGACTTTAGTTCCCTGACTTTAGTTCCCTCACTTAATCCCTGACTTTAGTCCCTGACTTTAGTCTCTGCATAAGAACAATAATAGCACAAAATACAGTAGTACAGTGTATTAAAGAGTGCATTTATGAATATGGGGTTATTTACTACTACCCATCTGATAATTGTCATACAGTCCCTTACATCTGCAGTGAGCGCTGAGAAGCTGTGTGTTCTTTGAAGGTCTTTACTCGCCTTTGTCCATGTTCATCATAATCAGACGATGATAAAAGTCATGTTGGGCTGACATTTGCTTTTAAGGCCTATACAGTATCTACAGTACTGTGTTTATAGCCAGAGGGCAAATAGTGACACAAAGGCTGCTGTACAACACAAAGACAAACACTGAAAGAAAGACATGTAGTCATCCACCATCAAAGCTTGTAGGACGATTCCTCGTGGTTAGGTGCTGGAGAGCTGATCTTTAATCAGCATTTTATTGTCAGGGTTCCTACACATTTCAAAATTCCATACTTTTTCAGACTCAAATTTCCAGAATTCTTTGTAGATTACATAGAAAAAGACGTTTCCCCTTACATACCTCTTATAATTACTGCCTCCCCCATGTTGGAGATGTCGAACAACTTTACACAAAGTTCACATCTCGCTTTCTTTTCCCATTTGGAGTCCTTTCTACCAGGTTTTATATTTAGGATTATCAAGCGAGCCCTCAGTAAACTTTTACCCATCGTGTCCGTTGAGTCCACAGAAAGTTGGACGATGTTCGACTGTCAAACATCTTAAAGAGGAAATAAACTAATCAGTGCTACCTATACTCGTATTATTTTCCCTTATAATATTTTATTATTGTCCTCCCCCATATTTTTTAGTCTCTTGAGTCTCAATGAGTTGAAAAAGGGTAAATAATTAAACTTTCACAGCATTTGTCCAGCTTTTTTTATTCATGTATCCATGGAAACGACAATGAACACAGCCATAAATGTTTGGTTTCCTTATGCAGAAAAGTTTGTCAGTTTACTTTTCTGATAACATCACTGCATAACTCATAAATGTGCAGCTTAATATTTGGTTATTTGTGATGCTATGTATTTATGCAACTCAAAGATATTTCCTCATTTTCTTTTCTAACTAATCTGGTCACGGATGTCCAGATTTGGTACTGAATGTTATATTTTAGAAAACAGAATAGTCTGGAAACACAAATATTTTTCCATAATCTTTTCTTATGCAGACATGGAAACAACTCAAATGAAATTCCATACTTTTCCATACTGCGTAGGAACCCTGTAATCTCCATCTGGGCACATTACACAAAAAATTGTGATTCATCCAATATTATCTTTCTCTTGAGGATGAAAACACTTGACTGGCCGAGTCATCCTGTCTGCGATGTTAATCGAGGTCAGGGTTCACGGTCACTGTGCCAAACAGTCCATCGCTTTGTTTACCTTTTTTTTCTTCTTCTTCACTTACAAGCTCAGCTCAGTTGACACGCACCGACTGAGAACAAGGCGTTTTTGTCTGTTTGACATTAGCCAGAGCAACAAAGAGAATTCACGCAGACTTCAGAGCGGGAGCACGCCCGACAGTGACACAACACATGCAGAAATGACGTGTTAATAACTGCAGCTGAGCCTCCGGTCTGTTGTGTAGAGAGGAACCAGCTCAGACTGAGATGTTTAAAAACATCTCCAATGTTTTATTTCTCTGGCCAGGACACAAAGAGTCCTAATTTTAATTTACACCCACTTTGCATTAAATTACCCAGCATGCTCCTGTGGATTCAGCTGAAGAACACCCTCTAGTGTTCATCTTTAAATTAGAGGCCACAGACAAACTCTGATGTTTATTTCACAGTAAAATATCATATATTATTATATAAATACTCTAGATTTGGTTTACAATGCAAAAGAAAAATATAGTTTAGATATGAAGCTATATGAGACAATGTTATAATGCTTTTTAAGTTCTAATTTAGCACTTTTTAAAATACACTGCATTGTCTTTTTGTAATTCTACCATTCTGTAAAACCAAAGCCAAATTTTTCTCTTGTTATTGTAAGATGTGGCGCCATCTTTTGAACACAAAGCTGACACTGCAGTCCGTTAAAGAACACTGCTGCTGCATATGAAGCCTGTGTTTAATTTATGAGAATCATACACAGGTTGAAGAAAGTATTCAGATACTTTACTTAAGTGCAGGTAGTAACACCGCACTGTAACAAATACTTGAAAATGTTTCTTAAAGGTCCTATATTGTAAAAAGTGAGATTTCCATGTCTTTTAATATTTATTATAAAGCAGGTCTAGGTGCTATATAAATACTGTGAAAGTATGTAAACATGTTCTAGTAGAAACCCAAAATATGAACCTAAAAATGAGCACAATATTGGACCTTTAATTATGCAAGTATTATCTGCAAAGTGTACTTAAGGCACCAAAAATAAAAGTACTCCATGTAAAGAAATGTAAAGAAATTGTCATTTTCAAGGCAGTCACATTTATTTGTCTTCTTATACACATTGCTAAGCAGCCTGTCGTGCTAGCACTTGGCTTTGATAGGATTTACTATGGGATTTCCACAATGCTTACTAAAAAATAAATACAAGACAAAGTGTTCCACAGCTCAAAAATATACAAAGGTTTGAAATCAATGTAAACGTTTTTTTCCTTTTTTTTTTTTTTTTTTTATACATAAGAAACAATTCAACAACCTTTGTGACAACTCCAAAAGTTATTGTATTTACAAATTTGTACAAAAAAATACAAAGCTGATACCTACAGAAGTTGATATCTGAAATCCAAATGAAATGCATCTAGTACCATACAGTAAGTTACGCTGTGATTCTTCTTTAGTGTCGGTTTTTGTTTCAGTCAAGTAAACGAGAAGAGAAAAACAGTTTGATGCCGCTAACATGTGCACGTTCTAGCCTTTGGCAGAAGCATCTATACTCCGCTCCTAAAGTGTACTCAGAGTGTGGATATTATTCAAGGAAAGTCAAAACAGCTCCATGTAAAGGTCTATAAATATCTCCAGGTACAGCAAGAGACAGATGAAACTTCACAAACATCACTTTATCAGTGCAAAAAAAAAACTAATAATAAAAGAAAACAATGTTGGAATGAAGGATCACAGATATAACCCATTGTGTACCCTGTTATAATATGACTTTGCATTAGTATGGAGTATCATTAAGGCCAAAATGAAGTTGATATTTACAGTGTACCTATCGGGAAGAACAGTCTTCCACAGGGCGATATGGCTACATAGACTCTGTCATTTCTGCTGAATGGTTGAGCACCATCACTGCAATAAACACCATATACTTAGAATATTCTTGTGAATATGTGGGACATAAAAAGACTCAGAGTGCCAGGGTTACATACGGAAGCCCTGAGAGGCAAATGAGAAAATAACAAACATCTGGTGATCCATTTTCTAAGTGTGAGATAAGTTGTTTTCTCTCCTGTGTTTGTGATTTAAGAACAAGAATAAAAAGAAGAACAGGTGAAAAAAGTTTTGCCAGGTCAATTTCATTCTAAGTTTATAATTCAGATTAATTAGATGTATTTCAGACCCTGATGAAAACCTAGCCAGGTCGATACGCATTGGTCTTTTTTTTATCAATAAGACGGAAATGCCTTGGGCTCCTTTCCTTGGAGTTTTTGCATCTACACAATTTTTAGCAAATAATTCCTGGATCTTATTTTTGTTTTCATTTTTCTAAGTGTTTGTTGTTGTAATAAGAGTGCACCACTCCCCCACGTTCTTAGAACATGCCCTCTTGTGGTCAAAATGGGCATTACAACAATAAACGCTCAGAAAAATGAGCCTGACAAAAAAAAATAAAAATAAAAATTCACCTACAGTAAATAACAAAAAAAAACCTAAACGTAGAACAATTCTCCTGGCAAAACCTTTTATTCCCACCGATTCTTAAGTCATCAACACAGGAGAGAAAACAATTTAGATCAGATTTATAAAACGGATCAGCAGAATATTTTTTTCCTCACTTGCCTCGCAGGACTTCTGTAGTTTCAACTAAAACCTCACCTGTAGCTTATTACTGTTAATTAATTAATGAGTTGCTTCTCTATTTGTCTCTGCAACCAGTGTCTGAAATAAGATTTAAAATCTGTCTCTTATAAACAAAATAACTATCTGAATAAAATACGTTTTTAATTATACCAGCAATTCATTGCATCTAAAGATGTCAGTTTTTAGCTTAATTAAAATCCAAATCAGGGAGCGTACAGAGATTTCCTGTGTCAGTTATAAAAATAAATATATTTAGATTGTTGTCGTGACACAGAAAATGTGACAAGTTATGTTTTGATGGGGAATAAAATAGATTTTTTTTTTTTTAGCATTTGGTACAAAATAACAGCAAATGCCACATGTTCTTCTTTTCATCACAGATGATAACCTGGCTCCATATTTAACCCCACACATCCTCCATCAAAACTGAAAAATTTCACAAAAACACTTGCTGCTTTGTCACTTTACTGTCTCTTGTTGAGAGTAAAATAAGGCATATTTAATCCTCCTGAACACTTTCCACTTGCCTCTTTCAACAATTCGTAAACACACTGATTCAGCATCCAGAAATTATCACCTTTTTAAAAATTTTTTTTATAAACCTCCATATTCTTTTACAGCTCTCCTGTTTCCCCACCTCTGACTTTTTGATCACTTTTTCTTCTCCCATGTTAACACCTGCTCGTCTCCTACGATTGTCGAAGTTAGTGCTTGGCTTTGACATTACTCGTCTTATTGCATGAGAATTTTAAGATATTGTAATAGTGAGCTATATCTTTGATATAATTTACAATACGGAGTGAGTAAAATATACAAACACACCGATGTGACTCGATGCTTTGAGGCTTCACTGCTGTTTCTCACACAGTGTTCGTCCTGATGATCAGTCGGGGAGTATCAAAATTATTTGTATAACTGGCTTCAAGAAATGTAAAGATTGTGTGTCTGATTGCATAGGTATTCACAGAATACATCCAAGATTTGTTTTTCTAGTTTTATAAAAAAGTGTCAAACTGTGAGTTTTAAATTGTGGAGAAATCTGACAGCTCAGATTGAACATTAATATACCGTGTAGCAGTCTTTCCCAAAGTTTTTATTGGGTTGGCAGAGTAAAATGCATAACAATGCCATGATATATAAATTAATTTTCCTTATTAAAATAGAAGAAGAGCATTATTTTTGCTACATTCGTCAATTTCATCTCAGATGTTGTGTGCGTTTACATTTTAATGATAATATCCTCTTTTCAAATGTGATTATTGCTGTGATGTACATTTCTTATACATTTTAAATTCATGGTTTTGTGTGTTTTTCATCAGTAGTTTATAAATATCATGGCAATTCATGATGTATTTCTGTAAGTTTGGGTCCCGGCGAGACGCCAACTTTCTCTTTTGTGTCTCGAGCAGAAAAAGTTTGGGAACCTCTGCTGTACAGGGATGGGACGATATGTGTTTTTAATCGCAGTTCGTGATAAAAAAAAACAAAACACTCACAATAACTTTATCGTGGTGAATTTCCATTATTGGGATAATCGTGAATATCGTGAGTGACTTGAAAAAGCTGTGTAGCTCGCTAACGTACAGTCCTATATTGAGGAAATCAATATATTATTTGTTTATTTTGAATTGCCACAAGAGGGAGCCTGCATCTTTCCAGTCATTCCTGTCACCATGGCTGAAGGCTCGGCTCACACATTGTATCCCCCACACAAAAAAAAGTTAAATTGGATGTGTGGAAATACGATGGATCCAAACTAAGGAACTATGAGGAGATGAGGTGCAGAACTCCAATAAAAATATATGTTTCTTAACTCAATCTAAAGTGATTCCAGTATGTTTTGGTGCCATTTTAAGCATATTTTGATGATTATCGTGATAATATTGTGAATCGCAATTATTTTGGTCAGGATAATCGTGACATGAAATTTTCATATCGTCCCATGCCTAATACTGTAGTAGAAGGAAGGCATAAACTAACCAAATAATTGTTTTTTAGAAACATGTAAGCCTGTTTTTTCTGTATAATAATGTTTTGCTCATCATTTCTATTCATAAATCATATTTTTCTACAGAATGCAGATGCTAAATAATCATTTTTTTTCTAATGAGGATGTTTTAGACAAACTGTGTGTATAAAATATTTTTGAACACAGAATAACCAAAAGGAAACATCTATAAAACTCAGCCACAATTAGTAAATTTGTGATTCTTTTTTTTTTTTTTAGAAGAAGAAAATCCCTAATGTTCTGTATACATTAACATTAACCTCCTCACATCTCATATATATTAAAACTCATTCTGGTCCATTTGTTTTTACTGTAAACTAACAAAATAATTTCATACCTTTTTGACACTTCTACTCTACGTGGAGCCCTGTGATGAGCGGTCGTCGTGAGGACTTCCGTCGGAGTTCTCCGTCTCGCCCTCGGAGATCGCCTGCATGGGCACGGAGTAGAGTCTGCTGCGCGCGCCGTACCGGCTGCTGTTGGCGGGCGGGGGGATTCTGGAGCGGCCCTGCCTGGAGGCGGCAGACGTGGGGAAGGATTTCGGGGAGAAGCCCTCGGCGTTGGCTTTGGGGTAAGGGCTGCAGAGCTGATCTGGTCCTGACTGTTGTTGCAGCGGAGAGGCGGGCTCTTCGGACTGTCTGGGCGACTCCGTCAGGGGTTCTCCGGGAGATTTGGGAGTGACGGGGCTCTTGAGGATCTCTGTCGCTGACATGCGGTAACTCGATTCGGAGCGACTGCCCTTTTTGAGCAGCAGCAGTTTGAACTCCTCGTTGGAGGTGCTGGACTTCTTTGCGTTCCTGTAGATGGGCCCGGAGACTCGGTGCAGGCTCGCCGGGGTCACAGCGGAGGAGGAGGGAGACGCCAGCGAGACCGGGGAGCTCACAGTGCTGCTGGGCGGCGTGCTCCCCGACGCAGCGCAGAGGCGGTTCCTCACATTCAGCTCAGTGGAGTCCTTCCTGCCCAACACTTTCCTTTTGGACCTGGAAATGAAGAAATCAAATTAAAGGCCCTATGAGGACTTTCAGACTGGTTATGAAACAGTCTCAATTTACTACCGATGTCTCTATACGACCTACGTAAACAAACGAGCCCATCAGCGACAATATCTGGATATTTCTATGTAGTTATTCAATATACATGTTCCCGGGTCTGGAGCAGACGACGGCACCCAGACGGAGGTGCCTGTGT
>JAOVVB010216154.1:0-10632 GCA_028570985.1 Heterobranchus longifilis
GTGTGTGTGTGTGTGTGTGTGTGTGTGTGTGTGTGTGTGTGTGTGTGTGTGTGTGTGTGTGCGTGTGTGTATGTGTGCGCGCGTCTTTTGTAAATAAACTACACTTTTATACTCCACTACAATTCAGAGGGAAATATTGTACTTTTTACTCCACTACATTTATCTGACATTTAGTTACAAGTTACTTTACAAATTAAGATTTTGCATACAAAACATATGAATAACTTGTGCTTCCAGCCCGATTTTTGTGGGAAAACCATGCTAAATAAAATATTAATCACAGCAGAGTATTATTTTTTTCTCTCCCATACTTTAAAACATGGAGGAGGAGCACTTTAAGTAACCTTTCCAATGCAGGACTTTTAGGCTACTTGTAACAGAGTTGTGTGTATTAGTACTTCCTCCACCACTGCCATTAACACACCTGAGTCATGGTGGCACTATCAGACTGTATAAATATTTACAGTCTGTGGTTTGCACAGTAACAGGCGGGTGTGATGGTTGTTTGAGGACCAGCAGGTGGCGGTGTGGTGCAGATAGACAACCCAGCGCGACAGAGCCCAGACCCCGGGCCTCCTCATCACTGTCAGTCATCAGAGCTACAGTCTGTGCTGCTGTCTGTCTGTTGTAGTCTACTGACCAACACTTAATCACTGAACTACACACAACCCCCGCCCCTGGCTGACAGACAGACATACTGTAGGGCACTGTGTATAGTTGTATATCGTTTGTGTTGTATTGAAGTGTACAGCTAGTCTTTTGTTGTAGGCCTGTCTACATTGTCAAGAATGTTGCAATAAACAGCATACTGTACAGTTTTTGTACTGTGTAACAGTATATGTGGGTGCTTGTATTTAAAATTAATTGGCCCTTACAGGGAGCAATCTTTTATTGACCAATCTTTAAAATGATAATTTAATTGAAACAAAATTGCTGGGTTTACTGTAATACCTCTGCAAGACTGGACAAGTTGTACAATTTAGCCCAAGTAAAACCGGAAGTTGATTGTTTTGCCTCCAGAATAAAACCGTGAATTATCTCACTGAAAACGAATAATGAAGTATTTTGCATATTTGGCTCTCATATATAATAGCCAAATGTTATATTAATATAATACTAATATAATACTATTTTGTCATTGGTGGCAGTTATGTTAATTAAGGATTACTCTTCGAGATATCGCCTCATTCCTTCTCCTCATTCCTTTTTTGTTTTTTTCCCATGTCCCCTTCCTCTTGTTCCCTGCAGCACAAGTATTCTCAACAGCAGACCTGACATCTCCTTTTACCACTTCCTGCCTTTTCTCTGCATGTGTGAAATCCAATAGAATGAATAGCCTAAAGTTAGTTTGATGTTTTTTTAATGGAATGATTTCCTGGGTATTTTCTGTCTGAAATCACATCACCGTAGGATGCGTATTCATTTAAAAACTGGATCATGAATCATCAAAAAAAAAAAAATATATAATAATAATAATAATAATAATTCTCCACTGCTGCTTTACTTTCCCTAACCAACTCAAATATATATAACAAATGTAGCATAATTAGAAATAATAAATGGCTCATAAAAACTGTCAAAGTAACAAGGAATCATATTTTTAAAAGGACATTGAAAGTTACTGGTGATGTCCTCACTAGGTTAGGATATACTAGGATATATGCTCATTTAAAGAGCCCCTTCAGTGAAAATCAAGTTTTTAACCATGATAACATGTCTATATGGTGTTTTTTATTTGTTAGAAGACATCTTGAGTGAAATGAGCAGTCAACAACATGGCTGAGAATTTATGCCTTGAAACTGCAGTGTGCCAGTCTCAAAAACCCAGATTCAGACAGCCAGGTTTTATGACATCATATGTCTAAGGAACCAATCAAGTCTCTTGTAGCTAGGGCATTCCACAGCATAACTATCATTGCAGAGTACTTGTACATACGTTAAAACATGTCTGGAGGACAACTTAAACAAAAGAAAAAGGAAAAAAAAGAGTTATGACGTACATGTCTGACTGCTAAATTCATCATTGTATTTATCTACTTTTTTGTGAATAAATATATCACAACTGTGTTTTGGCTGCAGCCATTCGCGTCACTACTTTGTATTTTATTTTGAAAGTTCTCACCGGAAAATGTAGTTGTTTGTTGTGTCTGCCTTAACAGCGGCCTCATTAACCATTCACAGGGAGAAGGTGAATTCAGCGTCTGGGGGACTCCTCTTGCTGGCAACCTGATCGACTAGCATCACCAACGCCCATAAAGTAGCGTTATACAGGAAATAAACCTAGCTGCTAGAAGAAGAGCCGTGTTTTTCCGTTACATCCGACCGGCTCAATTGTTCCGGTGCAGTGGTCGTGATTTTAGAGTGAAGCCTATTGTATAACGGTATCAGTTATAGTTCTCTGATGTATAACATCAACTGTATAAGTTAGCTGCTTTATTACTGTGTAGCTAGCTCTCCCTGATTTGGACTGATTCAACGTTGACTTCGACTGTTTGACTAACGTTATACGAAAAATGGCAACCCAAATCGATAAAGAGGCTTGCAGAGAGGCTTACAACCAAGTCAGAGACGATAACACGGACACCAATTGGTGAGTGTGCGGACATGGTTACTTATACATATACTCCGTTAAATAATGTGACTAATGTATATTGCACGTTTGCAAAGTAAATGTATTATACATATAGCCGTGAACCTCATATGAACAATAGAAACTTAATATGTACTTCGGCAACCTTGTAATACATCAATCAATCTGTTTTTGGATTGCATTCACATCGCCTGTTACCGCCCACTGCGCCGTCTTTTCGGTGGCGAAGGTTGCTAAAATATAAGCGGACATTTGATAAAACTTTACATTTCTGTTTAAATAAGCACCGTTTCGCTAATTGCATACATGCCGAATTGAAGATGGATCCATATAGACATAGAAAATGTAATTAACTATATTATATGCGTCATGAAATTTTGCAGTTAACCAAGGTAACTTTAAATTGCTCGATATTTTCAAGTAGTTCGACCTGCTTACTCTGAATACGCATTAGAATGGCACATTGGAGGTTTGCCCGCAACTCAAACCTTCGTTAAAAAAAAATCATACTGGATACGTGAAACCCTGATTCCAAAGCTTGTGCTTATAACAATATCTGCTAAAATCCATGCAGCATTCAGTGTCCTGCCCTGTCCTGTCCTGTATCTCATCTAGCTCATCTGTATTCTGGCTATTTAGCGGTCACACACTGTACAGTTATCAGGCCCAGCGGGGCAGAAGTAATTTCCTTTGTCCTGTATTCAGAGGATAACGTTATAGTAGTGACACTTGCACATGGCTGACACACAGCTCCCACCTTGCATGGGTGTCTTAGGCGTTTTGTGTAGTCCTTCAGTCTGCAAAATGGGCCTGATGTTCACATTGTTGAATCAACAGATCATGAGACTGGATAATACATGGAGTAATAACGCACGGTGTATTCTGCATCTTCCAGGGCTGTGTTTAAATATGATGGCTCTACGATCCTGCCTGCAGGACAAGGGACTGACTATGAGGACTTCAAGAGGATGTGCACAGGTAAAGGTTTTATTTGAAATATTCCACCCCAGTTGTTATCCAAGCCTTGCCAGTGTAATGCATGGGTGAAACTATCGCCCTCCTGCTGCTGACTAGTCTAGATTTTGTGGTGTGTGTGTGTGTGTGTGTGTGTGCACGCTGTCTCTGGATGGGTTAAACAGCCTATATACCACACAGCTTGACTTGGCAGGACACTAATCTTTTAAGACTCTGTGCTCTGTCACCCATTGGCCTTGAGCCCTGTAGCCTAACTACACTGTCAAAGCACTTACCACTGTATTCATTGCATAATCTGTTCTACAATATCCTGTGCGTTTACAAGGTGGAACATTTTAAGGTCAGCCTTTTGTATAGCAGCGCAAACTTGCTTCCTGAATTATTATGGGACGATGTAGACGCGTACTTTAAACTTTAGTCTCCAGCTAGTTGGCTTTATGCAAGTTACATTTTTCACCTGTTACTGCCTTTGAATTAAAAAAAAAAATCCTCATGCCAAAGCATCTACATTAATCGAAATTTTATCGAAATCGCAATATGACCTACTGCAATTTTCAAATCGAAGGAGGCGCAATATTTGTTAAAGACGAAATGTGTCCCGGACTACAAATCATATTCTGCAGACTTAAGAAAAAATCTTTGTTTGGTACAGATCACCCCTCCCCAAAAAAAGCACACCATGATCATTTTAATATGTTTTTCACTGCAAAAGTACGGAAGCCCTGAGAAGCAAGCAAAAGACATTTTTAGTTACGTAGAAAAAATTAGCCAGAAAAAAATAGTTTTTTCACCTGTTTTCACAGATGACAAATACGTAGAAAAATGATCCTGGCAAAAAATAAAATTGTCATTTGCCTCTCAGAGCTTCCGTAGGAATGAGAATAATGATGCAAAAATGATAATTCCTTTTAATATCGCAAATCATATCGCAATTACAATATCAGTCAAAATAATCGCAATTAGATAGATTTTTTAAATCGTTCAACCCTGATCTACATGCAGCTGAATAAAAGAAACGCATGATTTAAAACACGTTTTCCCTCTTCTGTGTGTGTGTGTGTGTGTGTGTGTGTGTGTGTGTGTGTGTGTGTGTGTGTGTGTGTGTGCACGTGCTGAAGGATTAGGTTTGTTGTGTATTCACTGCACTGCGATTAGTAGTATCTCTGTCTGCATGCTAGGGCTGGGCAATATATATCGTCAATATCGTCAAAATGATATTAAAATGTCTATCGTATATATATTTTTCTATGTCGTTTCTATCGCAATGTTGAAAAATCAGCAGCTGAACTGTGTTACGGCAGTATTTACATCATTTGGACGATGCTTTGATCCTTGCACATTATTTATTTTTCTAACAATTATTTATTTGTTTTTGGGCTTTTAACAGGTCATAGCAAGAGTGCAAACATAAGCGTAAATGTAAATAAAAACTAATCAAATTAAATAAGTGCACGTTATGTTCGTTTTGCACTAAAGTCATTTAAAAAAGGACAAAAATAGGCTTCACCATGTGGTTATTTCATATAGAATATTTATTTACCAGAAAACATGCTATATTGTGATATATATTGTTATCAAGATATGAAATTACCTATATAGAAGATTTTAGCCACATCGCCCATCCCTACATGGAGTCCATTTGGAGAAAAATGAGAAAAATAGCAACACAGTGTCCTGTAGATGTGTCCTATAGAGCAGTGGTTCCCAACCTGGGGGTCCCGACCCCCACAAGGGGTCACCAAAGCTTCACCGGGGGTCGCGAGGCCTTCTTGATTTTAAGGGGTGTAAGACAACTTTTTCTTTTTAAATTTACAGTTAGACTATATCTCAGAATTTCATTCATTTTTGTGAAGAAAACTAAATTAAATAGTTATTTTTCAAGTTTGGATTATTATTTAAGATATAAACTTTTTAAAAAACCCTCACAGGATGAGGGCACAGTGAAGACCTGATCACAAGCTATATTCACAGAGCCTTCACTCTCTGATAAACATCATTTATTAATTATTATGCATTAGAAAAGTACGCAGCTAAAACAACCAAAGAGCTAATGGAACAATGGCCAAGCGTCAGGGAGAAAACGCTGAAGCCTATCGAGTGTGTTAAATACATAGTACAGACAGAGAATTGTATTACAGGTTCCTGAAAATAACAGGAAAACTCAACTCTGATGCAATGTAGACAGGAAATAATTTGCTCACCAAAGTTACTCATTTTACACAAACTTCCTGCATTCACTATTTGGGTTAATTCTAGAGTGTATCAGTTGTTCTGTACTGTTATTGTTATGCATTGATTATAACATGAAATCTCCATAAAATGTGTCACTTAGTCAGAGGTCGTCAGTTTACTCAATGATAGAAAAGGGGTCCCTTAAGGAAAAAGGTTGGGAGCCACTGCTATACAGCATCAGATGTTGGGTGTGGCTGTTTCTGATGCTTGCTCCTGCTGTCTTTAAAACACGCTGCCTCAGGGGCTGTACTCCTTTTTTTTTCTCTTCCTGATATTTCAGAGCTCGCATTCGTGTGTCGAAACAGCTCATTTATCACCATGCTTTACGACAGTTCAGCTGCTGCGTGCGCCGTTGGTTCCTGTTCGGAGATGACACACACATTATGAGACATCTTTCTGTCTGTAGGCTTGTTTTCCTTATTTAGCAGTGAAGTTGTAACTCTGCAGTCATACCCCTGTGAGTGTAGGAGGGGCTGAAGTAGAGGAGGGCTTAGGGTTGGGTTATCCGGTTGTGCTTATTGATTCGGGTATAAAAAAAAAAAGAGAGGTCAAATTAGGGCTGGGCAATAATTCAATATGACAATTTATCATCAATGGAATCGTATCGTGATGAAATAATATAGCAGGATATCATGATATACACAATTACATTGTCTAAATTGATAAGCACATACTAAGTCAAACTTCCTGAATATCTGAGTATAGTTAAATCAAACTGTTGTTTTAATGTGATTACACTGTATGTGTGCATGCATGCAAACATAGTCAGTGTATAGCTGGAAAGTGTATTTATTTTTCTCTCTATAATATGCTCTTAGCAAAGATAAAAGAAACAAGACTCAGTTAACATGTTGGTAACACCACTCCTTGCTAAACCCACCTGACACTGTCCACAGGAGACAGCTCTGGTTTCCAGGCTGCGTCGCAGAGGGACAGAGCGTACACGGGAAGATACGGTGTCAGCCGCCAACCTTTGGCGTGCTACAATCAAGTCAATTTATGCAGAGCAACGTGTCTCCCAACAAGTCTTTATTTTTTTTGCTGCATCATCATTGTTGTAGTAGTTTTTTTCTGCAATGTCAGCATGGCTTTAAAGGGAAGACAAAATCAGAGGGAGGAAGTGTGGTCGGGCTCCAGGTTGGGGTGATGGTGTGTTAGTTCCTCTTTGGTGTCTCAAACACGGTGACTTCGTTGAATCAGATGACTCTGTGTGTGTGCGTGTGCGTGTGTGTGTGCGTGTGTTGCTCCAGGAAAGGTGTTGAAACTAGCGATGTCCTTTGTGGCCGCACTGATAAGTCTCTTTATACAGTGGCCGCTCCTGTTAATGTGCGGCTTGTCTGATCTGAGAACAGTGCTGCTGAGGCGCTGACAAGAAAGTCTTAATCAGCTGCTTCAACAGGTACATAAAGATAATACAGATTGCACTGTAAAAACCCTTAATGCAATTTAGTAAATTCAACTAACCTTTTTTTTAACAGTAACTATGATTTAACTAGCCTATTACCACCTTCAAAACCATTTCAGAATGTATCATTCTGTGTATCCACTTTATGATAACCCCATGTCGTTTGGGGCAAAAACCCTGCAGGTTTTTCTCATGCAGTATAATTGTGTTATTTTCACCTATTCTAAAATGGTGTATTTTAATATTTCTGCATACTGGGGTCACTAAAGTCTTGAATTACATAAATTGGGTAAGACTGGAAAGATGCGACTTGTGGATTCAGTGAGCCCAATTGTGTTCATGTGTGATGTCCCCATAGTAACCATTTCATTGAAGACAAAAAGACAAAGATGCACCTATGGTCTAAGGGTTAAAATAGGTATGAGTAGACAAGAGATGTAAATTAATGTTATTCCGACGTCTGTGCGCATGCACTTCATGCCGCCCCTGTGTAAGTCAGTGCCCCACTTGGGCCACCCCAATGCTCTCTCATCCCTTTCCTGTCGATCTTCAGCTGTGCTGTCAGTGAAGGCAAGAAGCCAAAAAAATAATCTTTAAAACAGTGTGCTCATGTTGCACATACTGTACTGGCTGATATGTGATGCTGTGGCGTCCCAGTCAGTGAGGAGGGGATGCTCTTCTCTGTTTTAGGGTGATGTTTCATAAAAAAATGCTGCCTGGTGGAACTTAAAAAGGTGGCAGTGAACAAATGTGGCTGGGTTTCTGCCAGTCAGTGGTGCACTGCAGTGGTGTTAATGCAGGAAAACAGACTTTTGGTCAATTTATTGATAAAGTAATGTGCATTCATCAGTCATTGACTTTTATACAACAGTTTGTTCCGACCAAGCAATTTGATTGGACAAGAGGCATTCCATGATATTTGGCACAACATCACTGGGACTTTTAACTAGACATATCACTCCACTTTACAAGTTTACTTAATTACATTAACGGTCGTTACGTAGCGTTATCTCAGACTCAGATTGTAACAAACATGAATATTTCCAACTATTATCCTTACGTATATTGCTTTCTACCACTGTTGTATAGCAGATACCTGTCGAGACCAGAGCACACAGAGGAAGAGTTGAGATGGCGACTATGTAAAGTTATGTTGAAACAAACTATTGTTATTGTATGCTTCCTGTTGAAGTAAACTGCTATAGTGGAGCATTAGCCTACTCCGTTCTTCTATTCTGCCAACACTATAACGTTTGAGTTGAATTACGAATGGTCGTCAGAAGAGGACGAAGGGAAGGAAAGAAACCTGGATACTTCAGAAAAAACCACCAGCGGTGATCAACTTCAGTACATGTTGCTAAATGGCTAGGAGTTTGTGACACTGAGTCATCATGACTAAACCAATATATTGACTTACCCTGCTGTGGAAGAAGTTTTTCCTGTTTGTCGTTCATATGAAAAAGACGTGGGGTGTCTGACGCTTGCATTGGGACCGGAGAGCTTTTCCCTCGTTTTTAATGTCCTCTTCAATCACAATATTCTGCTGACAAATTAATGTGTGAAAGTGAATGCAGCTCTCGAAAATATATTGTAGTCCTTTCAGTCTTCTTCTCTCTGATATTTCATAACTATTATGCCATAAATTTACAGTTATTTCATGTGGAGTATTTCTCACAAGGAAAAAGTTATTATTTAGAAAATGTCGTGAGCTCTGTCAGCTCCATGTTTAACCACAAAAATCATCACTTCCTTTATAGTCATCTCCACCAACCATGCTGCATTTAATTGCTGATAAATAAATATCCATAAACCTCAGTGATGCTTATTGAAAGGAATATGATGAAATTAAACTCTGGGTTTGGTACCTTGCAGTTCTTTTTAGCACAACATGTGTCTGGCTCTGGCATTGTGGAAATGTATCATTTTTATTAAGACTAGGCTATCTCATGCGAAACTAGCTACCTCAGCAGTGTGATTTTACAGCCAAAATGATGGTTGTTCGATCATGTGACATCGAGTGCAGACCTAAATAGAGGGTTTATTAGATTTACACCATTAGACATTTGCAGACAGCAACTGTGCACCACTGGTTACTTTTGCTAAATTTTAGCAGAACAAAATCATTGAAGTTGTGAATCTGTTGTTTTTGACAAGGAAATTATTATGATAGACATGAATACTAAAATATTTTCGTGGAAATTTTTTGTTGGTAGTATAGATTCTTGGCTTCACGAACAATGGAAAAACCAGCATTACTAACAATAAAGTAAGTATTAGCATTGAAGAGGCTTGATGTATAACTTGATATAAAATAAAACCACTTGAGGATGAAAGGGGTCAAAGATATAAAGATTCAGAGTGGTAGCTGTAGTCTAGTATTAGATATTTAGTTTGTCATTGTTATGGTGACCATTGCCTTGACAGGAAGACTGTTTTTCTTTCATGAATCAAATCTCAGTGTCACTCCAAAAATGATATTTTTATCCTTTTGGTTTATTTATAATCCATAACAGAAACTTCTTAATAAATGTGCAGCTCAGAGACTGAAGCACATGGCATATGAGGAATTTACATGCCACCCTGTCCAGTATGATGTAGGGCTGTCCTCAATTAAAGAAATTGTTAGTCCACTAACACTCATACAATTTTGTTGACTCATGGATTAGTTGATTTAATCCGCAGATCTGTAAAACTGAGTTTCTCCACAATGAATCATGCAAAAGCACCACTTTAAATTTTGTGTTTACCGGAGATGTGCTCATAGGCTTCTAGGAAATAAGTCATTCAGCATGACAAAAGCATAAAAAATGACTAATTGAAATGACTAAGTCGACTGAGACCAAAACGACCGATTAGTCGACTAAGAAGGGGCAGCCCTAGTATGACGCCCATATCACCAGGGCCGGATCTATGCACAGGCATTTGCCTAGGGCCTCCTTGCCACTAGGGGCCCCAGACAGAGGGGTAAAGAACATCAACTGCCTACATAATGAAAACATAAAGTCGAGCTGAAGCAGAAGTTAGAGCGTCTTTAGTGCGATGACATAATGTATTTCCTAGTCAAACGGTATATTTGTGCGGGAAATCTAATCCTTCACATTTGATTGGACCTCTGAAGAGTGGGCGAGTTTAGCGTTCAAAAATGGGCAAAAATGGGATATAATCTTCATTAGTATTTTTTTAATTAGTATATAATCCCATCAAAATAAGAATTATTGTGTTTTTATTACCTTAGAATTTTTATCGACATGGGGAGCGGATCTCCCCGCCGGAGGCCGCCATCTTGCAGCTACAGTAGCCCAGAATGGACAAACCTGTCTCTAGAACGGGCCTTTCGCGTGTGGTCACGAGCCGGAAATGCACCGGTAGGAAAACATAGAAGAAGAAGAGAATGTTTGTTTTTGCCCGCCACCATTTTGTTTGTGAGTAG
>JAOVVB010216174.1:0-10632 GCA_028570985.1 Heterobranchus longifilis
CTGTCTAAAGGTAACAAAATCCACCTACCAGCACTTCTAAAGCTCACTAATTAACACATTTGTGTAATCGGTACAGTTTTACGAGTGGTTATGAGCCGGACTATTTCTTGGCCGGGGTCAGAGTTGGCAGTCAAACAGCGGAGACTTGAGAAAGTTGCTGGAAATAGTCCCCCAACACAAAACAGCAAATTATCATTCTTATACTCTTTTGTACGTATTACACAAAAAAAGCTATAATGTGTACATTAGTGAGCTTTAGAGATGTTGGTAGACAGTTATTCAGACAGAGCCAGACTAACTTCTTCCCCATTTTCAGTCTTTATGTTAAGCTAAGCTACATATACACTGTAGCTACATATTCAGTGTACAGATAAACAAGTGGTATCAATCTTCTCATCTAATTCTTGACAACAAAGCAAATAAATGTATTTCCCAAAATGTTTTAACTGTTCCTTTAAGTTCTGTGCTTACCTTTACAAATTAATATTAAACTAGAAGAACCCTCCACCAAGGCCATGCCCATAGGCCTACTCTATCTCGCAATGTTAACAAAAGTGAAAAAAAATAATCAGTGTATCCACCCCATGATTCTGATCTGCTCCAAAATGTAATGGGTTCTTCCATGGCCCATTCTACACAAAAACAGGCAGACAAACAAACCGCACTGAAAACGTAACCTCGTTGGCGGATGTAATTATGTGGCAGCACTTCCATCTACATTGCGGAGCACTGAGTGCACTGTACAACCACGACATTCTGACCACTCTCCGTCACCATAGAGGGCTATCTGCTATCACACCAATCACTTAAGTGCCAGTCTATCTAGTCCCTCTCTTTCTCACTCACTCCCTCCCTCCCTCCCTCCCTCACACTCCCTCTTTCTGGCTCCCTCTGTGTGTGAAAGAAAACCTTTGCAGTACCCTGTTCTGATTTAGAAAAGAGACATACTTGTGAATCTGACAGTCTGCTGGTGGGAAACTATAGACGACTGCCAAACAGTTTGATGTAGTGAAAAGGTTCCAGCCCGCAACAAACAATCAACGAAATTACAACATCAATGTGTCTATTTAAGGATGTGTGTGTGTGTGTGTGTTTGTGTGTGTGTGTGTGTGTGCGCGTGTGCATTTGTGCATGTCATGGGGAGAATGAGTGGGAAAATAAACAGGATAAAAAGAAAACCGGAGAAAGAAGACTGGAGAAAGGGTGGGAAAAAGTTTTGTGCGCGCGCGTGCGTGTGTGTGTGTGTGTGTGTGTGTACACATGTGTGTGACAGCGTATTTATTTATAGAGGCCCCTTGGGAGAGCGGTGCCATTACTGTGCTAAGGTAGAAAATCTGGTGGGGCTGTGCTAGATGTCACACTGAGGTGGCTTCATCACTTCTCACCGGCTGTGCATCATTAGGGAGAGCAACACCCTGTATAATATTAACAACCACATTTTCTCCTGCATTGTCCTTCTAAATTTACTTGTGCAAACACCATTAAAAAAAACAAAAAAACACCACAACCTCTCTGGGGATGATAGTTGTTAAAAAGACGACACCGTATAGTTTCCTCTGTCAATTCGGGGTCTTGTTTTTCATACAAAATTCATTATAAAATAAAGAGAAACGTGCTCTATCTTCAGGTTTTTTATGCTCTCTGTCAATATTGATTGCCTTGGTTTGAGTTATTCTGTTGCATAAGAAATAAAGAGAGTAGGCGGACACATTGATCCAGAAATCGAACTGAATTCCTCATGACTGTTTCTCAGTAAACAGACATACACTCCGTTGTGGTAATGCCTAACGCAACAGCTGCTGTTTTTGTGCAAACACACAGGTGAGCAGAAAGGTGAGCAGAAAGGTGAGAAAGTCACACAAAGCAAAGGAAATATCCTATCTTCCTGTGCTGGCTTAATCTGTGATAATCATGAGAGGTGGGGACACTGGGGAAACCTCTCAACTCCCACTCAAACCAATAAGACCTCAAGAGCTGCATTATCTCTATAAACCACCATGGGACTTTGCTCAGAGACCAAACATCACAAGAGCTTGAAAAACCCAACCTCCTCACACTGTAGAAGGATTATTTGTGAAGTATATTTTGAAATGTGCACCGGTCACGCAACTGGATCCGAAGCTAATTTCTCTGTTCGTGAATGCACACATCTCACGGTGAATGTGAGCTGTAAAATGAGAGCTGCAGATGATGGGATTTAAACACAGCTCCTCTATTTGCTTTTCATTCTCACTCTATTTGCTAAAGAGCAGAAGCTATTGAGTGAGCTGGATCTGGAGAACAATGGGCATCTCTCCCACCCATCTGCTTCCATTCCTGCTGACATTTTCACTCAGACACGTGCGCTGCCTCCGTTTTACACTTCTCGTGTATATATAGAAACTGCATTTGTCTCCAACAAGTCCTCCAAACCATGCGACCACATAGGTCGTTTGTTCCTCTAATACGACCCACAGGAGCGTCTCCTAAATTAGAGCCCCTACCGATGGGATCAACACGTCCTCATACCTAAACGTAAAGGTCGCAGTTTTAAACATGTTTTCAAATTAAAAAGACTTAATTTATCCCCAGGGGGCAATTAAAAGGCATGCAGAGTAGCATTACAGTCATAAGTTTAAATAACACAAGCTGCATAAACAAATAAAATAATAATAATAATAATAAATATGAGTAAAATGTATACATTGTGTTAAAAATAAGAAAAAATTAGTGCAAAAAATTACTGTACACAATGTGATATGAGGGTGGCAGTGCAATAAATTATCACCATTATGATGGTCCAAGTGCAACATTAGTGTACGTATATGAGTATCTCTATAATAATAATAATAATAATAATAATAAATATGTGTAGCTCTATAATAATAATAATAATAATAATAATAATAATAATAATAATAATAATAATAATAATAGCTCTATAATATAATAATATAAGTAATAGTGAGTAATAATAATAAAATTATATGCTAACAAGAAAAGCTCTATAGTACAATATAATATACTATTAAATAATACAATACAATACAATATAACATGATACTGTATGATGATATAATACAAAATAATGATAAAAAGATACTGATATATAATAACATTGTGATACAGTCACAGTTTGGTTTTGTTTAGGCAACAAAACTACTTTGTTAGGTTGAGAAAAAGATCGTGGTTTGGGTCAAAATCAGTACATCTGTTACGTTACTTCACTTCCGTACTTAAATACATGACGTAATTATGCAGGTGATGTAAAACGTGATGTTGTGTAAATGTGGGTCGTAATAAGCTGCTTGTACAAATGACCTACAGGGGTGTTTTTCGGGGGAGGACGGTCTCTTTGTCTCAAGAAGTTAAACCCATTGGAAATAAATGTTTACTGTACTGTCACCAACATCTACTCAAACGATGCAAGGCGATATGCTCGCCACATCTGTAACCTGACGCCTTGTTTAATTCATCCTGTCTACCATGGCAGACTTGCACAACAGTAAGAGACTGGAGGTGATCTTCCGCTAATTGAACCCTGTTGTTGACTGTTCGTCCATGGAGCTTTCAGGTGTTGGGTTCTGTATCAAGTTCAGGTAATTACTGTTGCCGAGTCTGGCAGCTGCTGAGTGCAGCAACGCACACGTGGATCTCCTCCTGCCTTCGTAGAGAGGACGGACGTCAAATAGTCTACATTTTTATTCCAAGAAAATCTTGTTTGTTTGGGTTTGAATGTCTACATGCTGTCTCATAGTGGTTTGTATTTGTAGAAACACTTTTTGTGCAGACTGTATTGTTGTAAAAACTCAGATACCGCCATCATTTAAAGGAATACTGCAGCCTCAAAATGACTTGTATATCAAGTACTCACCAAATGCTGCCTTGAATTCTTGAAGAAAACTGTGTTTTTGTTGCATGCCTCCACGGTGGACCGAGAAAGTCTTGATGCATTGAAGTAAACGGTGGCCAAAATCATATAAAAAACATCTGTCTACAAACTCACAACATGTGAGTGATCCAAGACTTGTTTATCCAGTCGTATGCTCAGTGCTTCCCCAAACACATGCATTTTTGCTAAAACCTTACTATTGCTGCTCGTGCGAGAATCTTGTGCAGGCGCACTACTTGTCTAGACTTGCACGGACGGCTAGATAAAGGAGACTTGGATTATACTGCACGACTTGTGTGTGAGTTTGTAAAGAGATGTTTTGATATAGTTTTGTTTGGTCACCGTTTACTTCAATTCATTAAGACTTTACTCTATTTTTGGATTCTCCGTTCACCACGGAGGCATGCGACAAAAACAAAGCTTTCTTCAAGAATTCAAGGTAACACTCGGTGAGTAATTGATACAAATAATTATCATATTGAGGGTGAAGTATTCTTTTAAGCCCCAGAACACTTTTCTTCTTCTTCATTTTCTTTTAACAAAGCACTTCTCTGCACAAGCGAATGGACCTAAAAAGAAGAAACAAGCTTATTTGAATATGTGCTGAACCTTCTGTATCATGTCACCAGTCCCATCTAAAATAGGAAGCATACAGGAGACAGCCATTATTCAAAAGTTGCACTCTGCTCATCATTAAGCCATTACAGTAGAACTGTAATTACAATATGTTTTGTTGTATTTTCTTTCCCTGAGAATAAAACATGCTCAGTCATTCAGAAATAGCTTTTTTGGAGAAGTTCTATGCAAGATGAGAGAAACATTTGTTCTTGGCATGAAATTGCTTCAGTATAACTTACATTACAAATTATAGCACTGCAATCTTTTCTCCCAGGCTCAGCTACCTCTCAATATTTATATTTCTCCTTCAACTATTCGTATGACCAGAGGACATCATGGTCGAGAAGCAAAAAAAATCAGTCGAGCTCCGGTGCTGCAGCCAAACAAAAGGACAACGCTCTGAACTTCCTCACTCACACTGTGATTCTTCACTATGCGCTTGGCAGCTAAGAGACCCGGGATGAGGTGTGCGTGACGAAGGCTGCTGGTTAACAATGCACGGGCCATCTTTTCATTCTACTGTCACCAACTGATGAGGGTGAAGCTCATGTCGCACTTGAGTTTTGGGTATAAGAAGCCGAAAGCGCAACAGCAGAGAGCAGTGTCATGTCAAGGAAAAATCTGCGAAAGCTCAGAGATGGATTACGTAGATTGAGGCCGGACAGAAAATATATCTGCTGTCAGAAAATGAATTAGGACTGACTACAGAATTTCATTGCATTATTCAGTCACGCTTGTCATTCCTGTACGGGTGGCTGGACGCTGACCTTTTCAGTCTCAGCCTGCCGAGTGAGCAATGAAAACCTTGGCGTGGTGTGCAACTGTAGCTTTAGAAGTAGTTTTAGCATACATTGGCTTTGGGTTCTAATGTTTAGCTCTCTGGAAACTTTATTCTGCGGGTGACCACTCGGCCTCACACCGCTTGAATGATGGTCTCTCGCTGACAGGCTCGTCTGAATAATGAATGAAGTTCTGCAGCAAAGTAGTCGTGTCTCCGTCCCCTCTATGATTCACCTCTAACCTTTGAAAATGTCAGCGTCAGTCTCTACAGCCTCAAACCCTGTTTCATCAATGTGTGAGGAATATAAGGGAAGTCAGATAAGGCATTGTTCTAAAAATAAAGCACGGGCTTTGTAGGCCTGTCTAACAGAGATACTATGCAGTGTGTGTCTGTGTGTGCATATGTAGCATCCTGTGTTGCCTCAGCTGGCCTGCACGATAAGCTAATGTAGCATACTAGATCACCTCTCTCCATGGAAACTGCAGGGCAATGGAGGATCTACAGTTGCGTACCTGTTCCTGAAACCTCCAAACTGCAACTAGTAGAGAGGAGTAGAGATGAAACGGCATGAAGATTTCATATCATGATTATAGCGAGCAAAATGATCACGGTTATCAGCATTATCGCGGTATTGTTAAAATGTGCTGAAAATGTTCAAAAAGTGCTGATACACACGGAAATAATTTCACTAAGTTTTATATTGAAAACCACAAATACAATGAGCAGTACTATGCACTTTTTGTTTGCATTAACATTAAAATGATAACATAGTCAATGCCTTGTGTAAACATATGAAAACCATATCAAATGTGCATTAGCATTAAAGCGTGCATTAGTCTCGCGTAGCCAGACTTATCTCCACAGCGCTGCTGGATTCAATGAGCTTTAACTCTTGGATAGTGAAAAAAAAACTCCCTGGCCTGTTTGTATTTCCATAAACCAATCACAATGGTCCTGGGCGGTGCCACGCCCCGACGGTGCCTCTGTGAAACAGTGTCGGAAGGGAACCCGTTTCGGTGGAACACCTCCACGAAAATGTTGTAAACATATTCTTTATAGATCTTTACAATCATTCACTGAAAGAACAGAGCAGGCCTGCTTTATTACACAATCCAAATCTTCAAAACATGTCATTTTCAGCATGTATGTTGATAACTCTGAGGTTGTTGTTTGTTTCCTGTCGCAAAGGGATTTTGGGAACACGGACACAGACTTCCTGTGCGGACAGGAAGTAAGGCTTAATCCCGGCACTGTTTGGTAAACCCGCCAAGACTATAGGGTGCATAAGCAGAGTGTCTTTGAAATACTTGCTCGGGTGTCTGCGTATGGGAGACTGTTGCTATCTTTGGTTGATGCTGGACAGTTTGTCAAAGTACGGTAATCAAACACGATTTTAATGATAAATCGAATTGAATTGAAACGGTAATGCTACATTTTACCGTGGTTTTTATCATTATTTACTAGCAGAGAGGTTCGGTGTGCTTACTTTAGACTGGAATGTGGAGTAGAGGTGTGTGAGGAAGGGGTTCTCCCAGGCGAGGGCCAGGACTCTCTTCTCCACCATGGTGCACTCCACGTCGTCGTCCATGAGAACGACGTCCTTCTTCAGAACCTTCACGGCAAAGTACTGGCCCTGCCCCTTCAGCTCCGCCAGCAGCACCTGGGGGTGTCACAGCCACTCAGAGTGAGGACTTCATCAGTCTCATGGAGTACACTCGTAGCAAAAACAACATAAAAAAAAAAACGAGGCGGTTATTTATATCTCCCTCTCTTGTGGTGTTCTCACATGCTCAATCTCAATGTACCTCTGCGAGGACACTGGATGTTTGCTCTCGCTGGAATGCGCTGCCACCAGGCTACAGTGGATATAAATTAAACTTCCATCGTCTGCTTCTCCGTTTTCCTCAAATAGGTCAACCTTCATGTAGGGTGTACGTCTTTGTCAAATGTTGCCTGGCATCTATAGCGACGGATGAATAACTAAAGCTCTTCTCTCATCTGAAAACCATCTTCCACTCCAACATCGATGTGAGGGAAGTCATTTAACAGGCTTTGTTTATAAAAAACTAAAATAGGTACACATGAAGTGCTCATTAATTAATTATTTATGAAATATAAAATATGGTCAAAGGAAGGACGGTGATTACTAAGACGTACGAATCTGCCTCTTGATGATGTGTGCCCTTCAGAGCTCGCTTGTATTAGAATTCAGCTTTCACATATTTCTTACTAATGCCACTTCTAAATGTTCCAAACTGCCTAAAACATCCAGATATGGACTGTTTAGTGCTTTTTTTTGACATTTTCTTTTCCTTTATTTGGGATGAGCAGTTCACATAGGTATCTTTAGTTAGACACTTTTACAGAATGGTCCATCTTTTCAGCTTTTTTTACAATGTAATTACAATTTTATTATAGTTACTATTTAAAAAAACAAAAACAAAACACATTTAAATGAAAGAAGGGCTTTTTTGGGGAAATATACATTTTCCACCTCTCCCAAATTCTCTCAAATGTAATTTCCTGAAGCCTCACAGAGACAGTGATTCTTTCCATTACACAGATTTAATAGATTAAATCATACAGTCCTCTGTAGATGGGGTGAGTGGCTTAAGCCATTTCTTTGTAATTGCTTTTCTAGCTTCTACACTCAGTATTTAGTTTTAATATTTGTGGATGTTGAATGTAGGAGCCCAAAAAGGGTTTGTTCCAATTAAAGGTAATTTTTGTCCCAAATATAATCACTATTTCTGTACAAATCTTACACCAAAATGTATTTACTTTTGGACAGGCCCAAAACAAGTGGTAGCGATTCCTGGGAGCCACAATTCCTCCAGCAGCTGGAGGAGGATGTGATAAAATATCTACTAAGACTCTTCCAGCCAAACGCTCTCCGTGAGGTTGAGCTTGATATCGTCCATTGAAATTCACAACATTTTGTCCAGATTTCCAACCATTAGTTTCCCTTTGTTTCTGCTTATTTCACTCATTATCCTGGTTATAACTGGTAGGTAATGTTCATCTACAAAGCTAACATTCACATGGGGACAATTTCAGGATGAATGTGTGTGTGTTTTTTTTAATAACATATAATATGTGTAACATCATTGGCAAGTTTGCACAATGTTTCCTCAATTAAATTGAGGAAAGGACTTAAAGATTTGGGACCGTGGGGCCTACCTTGCCAAAGCTGCCTTTTCCCAGCACCTTGTGGAACACCAGGTGGTTCATGTTGAGGCGTACCCGGGGGACTGTAGGTCCGGCTGGGGTAGGACTCAAGCCCTCGTGCACCTTGCTATTGCCATTGCCGTCTGCTATAAATACACATTTGCACACATGGAATAATTACATATGCAAACCTGCAAGGATGCAAAGATACATGCAAAGTCGTACAAAGGAAAAATAATTGACAACGTGAATGAAGTTAAACAGACTATCAGTGAAATGACTATTCCTATTTTACCTTTAAAGATAAAACTAATTTAAATCAAACAACTTTGTATTGAGGTGTGTGCTACAATGAGCACATCTTACCACTAGGGTCTGCTGTTGCACTATTGATGTCTTGATAGATCCCAATATCTGCTTTACCGGAGTCATCGGGCTTCTTGATAGATTTCTAGGGATGAAAAAAAAAGATTTTACATCAACAATCATTTGTTCTTAAGTTTTTCTAACACTGACTGGCATGTACACATGGTCCACACAAACTAAAATAACAGTACAAACCTGGCTGATTTGAGACAGAGCCTCTGCCAGTAGTTTCTGGTTGATTCCACACAGATTGGCCACTTTCTTCTGACAGTAACTATGTACGTTCATGCCACAGTCTGTCAGAGGTGTGACAAATGGATTGAGTGGAGAACACAATGAAAGAGAAAAATGTCAGAGGCATGGAAGGAAGCAGGAGAATGGCACGTATAACATTTAATAAACACATTAGACCCACCTTCACATTTAAGGCCCTGCTTGTAGAGGCCCCACAGCAGACTGCCGCAGTGGTCACAGAAAGTGGGGCTCTTGTAGTTGTAGTGTTTGAAGCGATGCGGCATATCAATCTTGAAGCGCTCTTTCTGGAACTACAAACACGCAGAGATCCTTTAAAGCCACAGAAAGCTGCCATCTGATGATTAAAGTCGACACATGGAACTACACATGTTGCCAGTTTTAGTTGCTTTTGAGCAGCAAGTAAAAATCAAAATACAATTTCACAGCCAATACGTAAATATTGAATCCAATATTGATGTTCGTAAAGGTTAATTCAATCTGTGTTAACTTGAGGAATTGACTCGTGAAAAACAGTTTCCATTGTTTTGAGTAAGGAAAAACATATTGACCAAATTAATGATTAATGACTTCATATCAGTGCATAAGTCATATGCCATAAAATAAAGCAGGAGAGAATATAAAGTCATTATTGAACCATAACTGGGAAAAGTAGTAAAAGCTAATGCGGCTCATTGTCAGTGTTAGTGTTGCATTGCTGTTGGAGAACTTTGCTCACCACAGTGTCGCGACTGTTGGCCGCCGTCCCAGTGCACCTGCCAATGATTTTATCGATGCATTTCTTGTGGATTGCCGCATTGCATTCTGGGTGAAGTGAAGAAATAATGTGTTAATTGTGAAGAACACAAAAGGATACAATGTGATAAAAATGCAGATAGCAGTTAATGAAACACTCACGTCTGCACTTGTAACCTTGCTTGTTGAGCCCCCTGTATGGGAGAAAAGGAGTGTAATTAAATTAAATCCTTGTAATGGATGAGATGAAGCAAAAAAACAAAAAAAAAAGGATTTTCCTTTGAAGAAAAATATGGCTGCTAATATTAAGAGCAATATATCCAGGATGGTTTTCGATACTAGGATTGAGGTTTTGAGTGGTGTACTGTAGCTGACATGCAGATAATTAGCAGCGGCAAAGCAAGTTTATTGTCTTCTTTATGCAACAGCTACCATTAGGTATGGGACGATATGAAAATTTCATGTCATGATTATCCTGGCCAAAATAATTGCAATTCACGACATTATCCCGATAATCATGAAAATATGTTTAGAACTTAAAATAGCTCTAAAACTCACTGGAATCACTTTACCTTACATTTTGCTTTGTTGTGACTTATTTTTTTTAAATATTACAACTTTTTTCTCATAAATTGTGACTTTTTCTGTAAACATTACGACGTTTTTCTCAAGACATTACAATTTTTCCTCAAAACATTATGACTATTTTCTCAAAAAATTTGACTTTTTTCTCCAAACATTAAGACTTTTTTCTCCAAACATTAAGACTTTTTTCTCCAAATATTAAGACTTTTTTCTCCAAACATTCAGACTTTTTTCTCCAAATATTAAGACTTTTTTC
>JAOVVB010216184.1:0-10632 GCA_028570985.1 Heterobranchus longifilis
AGTCAGAGTCACGTCTGACAAATAATAAGTTTAAAGTCAAAACAAAAATAGTTTGTCAAACCATACAAAACAATAAATAAAATAGCAAGCAACAAATAAATATATATCACCAAAAAAACAACACGACAAATACAACTCAATTCAGTTTTCAATCGTTTGTATTTAATCAAAAGCAATGCCAAACAGTATTGATGTGTGTGTGTGTGTGTGAGTGAGTGTGAAAGGTTTGTCCCACGTGTCGCTCGGTAAAGAGTCCGCTCTTTAATTTACCCAAACAACTCAGTCCCAATCGTTTCACACAACTCAAAAAGTCTGCTCCGGGTTTATCGCTGTTCAAAAGATCAATAACAGGTGATTTTTTACAACACCAGGTGCTCAGTGCACCGCTGATCAGTCAGTCAGTCAGAGTAGGCCTAAGTCAGGTCTGGGTCAGTTTTATCTCCAACAAGACCGGCAGCTCTGTGGAACTCTGATGAAATAATCCCCCGGACAGATGGAGACTTTACAACGCGCTCCGATACCGAAGGTAAACTAGCATTTCTCTCCCAAAAAAACCCCCAAACTGGTGGCTCTGAGACACACGGGGACTTGATGGGAGGTGGGATCCAGACTTTGGACTATGGTTTATTTATTCATGAGTTTGTACAGATTTTACAGGTATGAAGCATTTGAAGATACTCCAAGAAATGACATCACACACACACACACACACATGGTGGATGGGGCTGTTGATGAAGGCTTCGTCTCTGGATGCTGGTATGGAGGATCACTGTGAGCTTACCTCACACACACACACACACACACACTCACACTCACACACTCACACTCACACTCACACACACACACACACACACTCACTCACTCACACTCACACACGCACACACACACACACTCACACACTCACACTCACACACGCACACACACTTTGTCGATGGTTACAGCCAATGTTATGAAAAAGGAAAATATCCTGTAAGTCATTTTAATGAGAAACTTTCTCAAAATAATGACTTACTTATCTCAAAATGATGAGTTAGTATCTCAAAATAATGTCTTAGTATCTCAAAATAATGACAAACATTCTCAAAATAATAACTTAGTACCTCAAAATAATGACTTAGTATCTCAAAATAATGTCTTAGTATCTCAAACAATGTCTTATTATCTCAAAATAATGTATTAGTACCTCAAAATAATGACAAACATTGTCAAAATAATAACTTAGTACCTCAAAATAATATCTTATTATCTCAAAATAATGACATTCTCAAAATAATGAGTTAGCATCTCAAAATAATATCTTAGTATCTCAAAATAACAAGAAACTTTCTCAAAATAATGATGTCATTATTTTGAGATATTAACTTATTATTTCGGCAAAGTTTTTCATTATGGCTTACAGGATCTTTTTTTTCAGCACAAGGCTAAGTTTTCATCTTTTTTCTTTTTCTTTTACTGGTGGAAATGGCCTCACATCCATAACCCATATTTTTTGATAATAACTGTGTGGACTTGTAAATAAATCATTTACCACAAATAACTAAGTCTCCTGTACTCTTTAACTTTGAGACTTTTTTCATTTGATTAGATTTTTAAGTAATTTTTAGTAATAATCATAAACATCTGTGACATTTTAATACAACAGCACAAAGGAGCAGCAGAGTTGTAGTCCCTGTAACATCTGTGAACTACAAAGCTGCGGAGTTGACCCGGATATGGACACATCACTTCCGGTGTAGACGTTTGCCATGTTTTGATTTTGGCTCTGTAGCCTCTCAGTTTAGTTTCAACTTCAGTCTACACCAATTTAACGTCATATCAGTTATTTCCAGCTGTCATGTCTCGAGGGTCGAGTGCAGGGTTTGACCGCCATATCACCATCTTCTCTCCGGAGGGAAGACTCTACCAAGTCGGTAAGTTTTAAAGAACAAAAATCAACCTGCTCTGTCATCACTGCTGGCTAACAGGCTAACATTAGCTAGTAGCTTCTAGCCCATTCATACTTCAGTGTTATTTAGAAAAGGAAATATTTCAGGACATAGTGTTGAGGTCAAAATAAATGCAATGAATATATGAGTAACTATAATTGAATAGAGGTAACGTTATGTAGCTATAGTCACTAATTAACTAACGTTGACCGGGCTCGTGTTGTTGCAGTTGTGCTAGCTTCTTAACTAGCTTAATTTAGCTGTGCAGTGCTACCATAAGCTAATGTTTAGATACACATTTTTATTAGAATTACAATCAATTTATTATTTAGCTAATCAAGCAACCACTTAAGTAACCATAGCACACTACTTTACCCACATTGTCATTTTTTTATTAGTCATTGTCTTAAACGAGTCATTATGACTGAGCTTATTAAATGTAAACTGTAAATTGTATTTTTATTTCATTTTGTTTACTTTTTTATTCACTTTTACTTATTTTTTAAATATTACATTGCTATATCTCTTTTATTTCATATTTATTTATTTGTATTCATAATTTTCATCTCTTTATTTTTATTTTTATTTTTTCTTATTGTTTATTTTGAATGAAGTCCTCTTTTACTTAATATTTATTATCACTATTTCTATGTCTCCCTATATGTACATGTACCTGTCCTGAAATGGGCATTGACACTTAGGAACTGAATTGCAGATATGCCATATGATGTATAAATTGTGTAATCCTTAAATAAAGAGTCATGTGTATGTACAAGTACATGTAAAACAACTATTGTTAGCGAGTTGGTTCCTGATTTAAAAAAAAAAAAAAAAATGCCCACAATGTTTAAAAGTTTCAAGTGTCTGGTTTCTCCAGAGTATGCCTTCAAAGCCATCAACCAGGGAGGACTGACCTCCGTAGCCGTCAGAGGGAAGGATTGTGTTGTAGTCGTCACACAAAAGAAAGTCCCAGTAAGTATGCACGGACACATTATAAACGCACACACACACAAAGCATGTGTGCAGATTCCACAGCTGTCATTATGACTGTTGCATTCGTGGTGGAGTACGTGTTGTACATTTCTCTGGTGGTAATGTCTTTGTCTTGTGTTTTTTTTTAGGACAAGCTGTTGGATGCCTTGACAGTCACACAAATGTTCAGAATTACAGAGAACATTGGCTGTGTTATGACCGGCATGACTGGTAAGCAACATCTTGTCCATCTGATGGTGAATACTCCTAATTTTGAGCCATTTAATGGTTAAGAAGACTGTTAGCAGTTTCCTAAGGCAATAATTGTTACTAACAAATTCCCACTGCCTTTATTGTCATCTGTCACGACCCAGCTCGAAGGAAGGACAATATGTGGAGACCACACATGATTCTTTAAAGTTAAATATAATTTATTTAAGAAAACTATTAAGTATGTAATCAGTTTATACGTTCAGCCGGCACATGCACCGGATGCCCCACTTAATTCAAGCAGCGTGTACGCCTACCTCGACCACATGGCTGCTACAAACACAACAGGGCTGATATAACTGAATGAGCGAATATCATGGAATAAACTTGAGCAGCCAGCAGGTGACTTCTGCTATCATTTATTCTCTGTGCCATCGTTATTTCGTCAACAAAAAATGACAATAAACCTTGATCACTATGACAGATCCATGCTTTGTTTAAGGTACTACTACTACTACTAGGGGTGTAAATCACAACTTTTATCACGATACGATATATCGATTCTTTGGAAAACTATACGATATTTGCTGATATCACAAAGTCTGCCACAATACGATTTTGATTTGATTTAATTCAGGGGCCTGCGATCAATATGAGACGATATCATATGTCCATTCAACACAATAAGTTACATTTATATCTACTCACAGAAAGCACAGAAAGAGCTCTTCCAGACATTTAAATGAAAAACAAACTATTCTTTTAAAGGAAAAGAATAACTATGAAGTGGGAATTTCAAAATAAAGGTACATCTTAAAGATAATATGTATCGATATTTTCACTTTGCATCGATGGTATTGGATCATTGATCCTTGAATTGATTTATCGATCCAGATCGATGTATCGTTACACCCCTAACGACTACTCCCGCCGGTAAATGTTTTTCCCTCCATTTAAGAGCTATACTCCGTCCTCGCCGCTCGTCATCTCTTCTCGCCAGATTGCGTCCCGGCTGGAGCAAAAGGAGCGCACCCTGTGCCATTTTAGTCACTTGCTATTTCTAGTTGCAGCAGAACATTGCATAATAGTCAGAACAACTACCTACCCAGTTCTAAAACGTGGTAAGACATTAGTTGCAAAAAAACTAAAACGGTAACACGTAACCTTTTCAATATTCCAGAGCAGCTCAGACTCTAGCAGTAATGTAGGGCTGCAGCTATCGATTATTTTAGTTATCGAGTATTCTCCTGATTATTCCAGCAGTAATCATAGATCCATTTACATAGTGAAGTTTATCATATTCTTTCACTGTAAAAAATAAAATCGAACTTGATTGTGTTATGTTAATCCATGTATTAATTGTCCAGTCTTAATGTGTGTACCTGTCCCTCCCTGCAGCTGACAGCAGGTCTCAGGTGCAGAGAGCACGCTATGAAGCAGCTAACTGGATGTATAAGTACGGCTATGAGATCCCTGTGGATATGTTGTGCAAACGCATGGCGGACATCTCCCAAGTCTACACACAGAATGCAGAGATGAGGCCGCTGGGCTGCTGTGAGTAGTGTGTTTGTGTATAGGCATAAGACAATATGAACATTTCATGTGACGATTAGCTAACAGTGTTGCGAGTCTGTCTGAACTGTTAATAATTTTTTCGACTCTGCACCTATCGGATGTGCGAGTGCACTTTTTTTGATTTATACGATTATCCAGGCCAAAATAATTGTGATGCACGATATTATCCCGCTAATCAACGAAATATGCTTTAAACTCTTTAAACGGCACTAAAACACACTGGAATCACTTTACCTTACGTTGTGCTTTATTTGTTGCTTTGTTGTTTTTTTCTCTAAATATTATGACTTTTTTCTCCTAAAATTGTGACTTTTTCTTGAAACTTTTTCTTTTATTGCCTCACAGATAGGACACTGTAGTAAACTGCAGTCAGTTTGCGAGGACATTCCTGATATTCCCAATTATCCGATTACAGGTATGATCGTGGTCGGACTGGACGAAGAGTCAGGCCCGCAGCTGTATAAATGTGATCCGGCCGGCTACTACTGTGGCTTTAAGGCCACAGCAGCGGGAGTCAAACAGACGGAGGCCACCAGCTTCCTGGAGAAGAAGGTCAAGAAGAAACTGGACTGGACCTATGAGCAGACCATAGAGGTAGTTATATATCCTGTATACACAAAGAATCATCAAGCTTCCCGTGCTTTTTATACCACCCGGGTATATCATCGCTGGTAAAACCCACAAACGGACGTAAAGGATGATCAATAGCATTGATTTATGAAAAAACTAAAAAAGACGAAATATGGAGATACAAGGTTTCTGCCCGACAGTGACGGTATTTGGATTCATAATGCCACATTGTAATTTTGTCCTAAAACAACCCGGCTGATTAGGGCTGAATTTGTGGAATGTCATAGAAATTCAGGGAGTTATGTGGATGTTAGAAAATGTCACGGACTTTCACAATTGTGTCACTATACTAGAATTACTTCGAGGTTTTCCGGATAACTGAAGTGGAAACCAAACAGTCGCAGCCATTGAAGGAATCAATATGTTATGGATGTAGTTATACAAGTCAGGCACCGTGGGATATTAATTAGAGCTGCAGTGATTAGTCAACTAATCCATTAGTCCATCGACAGATGCAAAATCATTTTTCATGCAAAAATGGCAGAAAATGCTGCCTCTCAAATGTGTAGTTTTCCTGCTTTTCTCCATTTTATATCATGTTATACAGAATATTTTGGGGTGACAAAACAAGGCATTTAAAGACATCTTGGACTTTGAAAAACTGGGATGGACTTTTTTTTTTCTGACATTTTATAGACCAAGAAAATGAACTATTAATCAAAAAAATAATAGGAAGTTTAATCGATAATGAAAATATTTGTTAGTTGTATTTGTTAATATATCAAAAACAGTTAATATCAGTTAATATTTTCCAGATATTAATGTTCTCCCCTTGGTAAAAGAAAAAACGAGTGGAATCTGGCACACGGATCTAAATTTAATGTTACATCTACATTTTTATTCAGAGTTTAATGTTTGTTGTTGACGAGCAGAGCAGGTGGACAGACACACACACACACACACACACGTGCTGTGGCCAGATTTATTTTTCTACAAGGTACAACAGATGTTGAAACACATCTGTTCCTCTTTAGTCTTTCTTGGAAACATTGGATTTGCTGTCAAATGTTTACAACCATGTGCGTGCACACAGACAGACAGACAGACAGACACACACACAGACACACACACACAGACACACACACACACACACACACACACACACACACACACAGTGTCTGAAATGCCAGACTATGCACTGCATACTCAACAGGTATACTGTGGTTGAACATACTTGTGTGTAAATAAACAGTAGTATGAGTCTTTCCAGATGCTCTTATCTGATCCTCTTTGCCAGTTGGACTCGTAACCATGGTAACCCTCAGCTCTACCGTCACCGCCAGACAATGTTTAAATTCCTGGAAAAAAAGATAAACAGCTAATCCAACGGTTGCAGTGGATTTTTAATATGTAGAAATTAGGGCTGCACGATATGAGGAAAATATGTGATATTCGATAACAGTGTTGAATAACGCGATAACGGTGTTCCTTCTGATAAATAAACAGATAATAAAGTGTAGTCAGTTCTGCATTTCTGCTCTTTCAGTATTCTGCTAAAATACAACAAACTTGCTTGTTGAATAAAAAAAAGAATATTTACAATTTAAAGTGCATTTTTCTACTAATACTTTATTGTAACTAACTCAAAAGAAATCCCTGAGTGTTTTTTGCGATGTGTCGCAGTCTTTCACATTTATTGCGCAAGTTGATGTCACGATGACGATAAAAAAATGATTTATTGTGCAGCCCTAAAATGTTATAGACATTACAGAGCTGCCTTGGTCACTGTCCGTTTGTCTATTATGAACGTTGTCGTCACTACCGCATTGCATTGTGGGATATTTATGTCATCTTAGTGTCCAGTGTTGCATACTGTAATATTTCACCAGAAATAGTATGCACATCACGTACTATTGGTTTCATACTAAAGTTACAAAAAAATACACTAGAGTGTGTCGGCACAAAGGAGCGACATCAATCAATCTTTTTTTTTTTCACACATTAAGGACAAATACAGTCAGACAAATACAATCACAAAATACAAGACGTGTGAAATGGACACCCCAGATAAACTACAGCTTTTGGGAGGGGGAATGCTATTTTAAAAGACAGATAGTTATTTTTCTCTCTGTATCCCTGCTGAGTCTGTGTGTTCTTCTTTGTACTTCAATGAGGGACATTTGTAAATTCATAATTCTCTCCCCTTGTCTCTCACCCACCCTGGGTGTTTGATTCCCATGCCGAAGCAGGCCCAAAACAACAAGACATTCTTTGGCCGAGCTGTATTTACCACAGCTCCACACCACAGAGAGTTAAGCTCCACCCACTCATGAAATCACTGAAGGGGATGAGAGAGTCGTAGAGAAACGAGGAGAGGGCTGCCCTCATTTAACTTATCGACAGGGTCACGCAGAGCCACTACGTGGGTCCTGAGAGACAGAGAAGGCGATCATCATCACAAACCTCCGGCGGCGCTGTGCGCTGCACGGAGGCCACAGAGGGTTTGTGGTGTCGGGTACAGTGAGAATGAGTAGGTCATGTGTGTGTGTTGTTGTAAAGGGTTAATTGTACCCATGTTGTGGCTGGCTGTTCTCGAGCAGGCTGGCTAGAGTCAGGCTGGCAGAGGGAACAGAGAGACCCTTTATAATACAGTTCTGCTGATTGAAATCATATGGCGTTGCCTGAAATCATTGCACTACTTTGAAGAGAGACAAAAAGCAGGAGCAAAGTGTTGCTATTTCTTCAGCGCTCTCTTTCTGCTCTTTGTCTTCTTTTGTCTGGAGTTTGCTTTTAAGATTTGTCAGATGTCTGGCCTGCTGATATTTTTGTATGAATTGCCTTTATTGATTTGACTTTAGGCGAGTTGTTAAGTTGTTAAGCCGCTGTGCTCTCTAGGTGAGACTTTAGTTCCAGTGTCCATACTTGACGGGGAACCTTGTGCCTTTTACAGACTTTGTTTCTTGCATTTTAAAGAATAAAAATATACCTAAATAATAAGTACACTGCAACAGCATTTCTATGTTAAATACTCTTTATTTTACTTTTAAACAAGTAAGAAAGAAGTATACAGTATATACAGAATAATTCACCTCTCTGGCGTAAACTTGCAAGAATCTCTGAGATAAACAAATGTACATTCATTCCGTTTATTCACTTGAATTAATTTCATTCCATTTCACAATTTAAAAAAAAAAGTTTCATGACTGCACCTGAGCTTGGGGAAAAACTGATGCCGTGGCTCTGGGTCCAACACAGTCAGGTTTTCGAGGATGATGGCGTCCAGGGGAAAAGCTGTCATCATCTTTGTGGTCACAGCTACATAGAATCTTCTTCTTCTTTTAATGTTTTTTGACGATGGGCGCTGGCAGCTCCCTTCCTCGTCACGTCACGCGCATGCAAAGAAACGTCATTTGGTGTAGTCGTATAGTTGTACGGGTGGAAACAGTAGACTTTAAGAGTTGAATTGTTTACACAGTCTATGGCTTATACATGCTGTAAAGGAAAATTTGTCATAAATCGGGAGAAATACGGGAGAAATGTGATGTCGGAGGACACCCGGGAAAATCGATAGGGTTGGCAAGTGTGCCAGCATCTAACCCCTTCTCTTCTCTCCTTTTCTACAGAGTCTGGACCTGGTCGGGTCTCGGTCACGTGGTCTCTCTCCCTGCCTCGTCAGCGTCCCTCTCACCTCTCTGCAGCGTGACGGCAGAGCAGCCAGCAGCTGAGAGGGGCTGAATGGCAGCAGCTCACTTCAGACTCAGCGCAGGCCTCTGACGAAGACGACGAAGGAAGAGGAAACAACAAGACAGTCAGAGAAAAGTCACCCGACCCCGCCAGCGGCACTTTTTTCACGATGGCAACCAACAGGGAGCACCAAGTGCGTCACATGACCGGCTTCCCCCGAGCCATGTACCCGTTCACCTTTAACTCCATGCGGAGCCACTCCCCCTTCGACCTGCTGGCCAGTAGCCACCTCTTCGGCCGGTTTGGGGCAGACCTTCCCAAAGAGATGGCTGCATTGTGTAAGTAAAAATTATTTATTATTCATTTATGTCTACCGTGCACTAGAAGACTTTGAAAATACTTTTAAAAGACTAAAATCTGAGACTATACGTTTTTGCACAGACTGGGGATCTTGCAGGTTCACTATTTGCAAAACTACAACTAGATTCCTTTTGGAGAATATTTCCCATCCTGCTCGCCAAACTCCCTTTTAAGAAATATGACATATTTACAATTCCTTATGTGTCCACAAAAAACTCATAACTCTAGAAACACTTGATAAAAACACGTCATATTTCGACAGTATTCTTTTAAATTCAGCATCAATATAATCCATAAAGATAAACTGTATATACGTACATACTACATTTTTGGATTACTAGCAACCTCCGTTTTAGTGGGAGAAGACCGTGGGAATGAGAGACTAACCGTTAAAAAGATTGAGATTTCTCACTAAAATAATTGCTGGTTGGTGGATCAGATACACGCCAAATTAAATACTGATTCTTGTTCACTCCAGAACTTGCGGCTCCCGGTGTCTCTTCCATGTTTCCTGTCTGCCTGTTTGTTTCTCTGCTAGTTTGGTGCTGGAGAGAGCGCACTTACTGGTTGTTGACAACGCTCAAGTCATTCAACTTCACTATTTGCATGAGCCAAAACTAAAAACGTAAGATAATATGAAACATGTTCGATTTTATCGGAATGTCAAGATGAGAAAAAGACTGAATTAAGACAGCTCGGACTGAGTTTTATGACGAACTTACACCAAACAGTCGAGATTAAAAGGAGCACGCACAATTTAGCAAAACTCTCATGATTTTATTCCGACATTGGAAATGTGTCTGCAACAGTGAAAAGACTTGAAAAGTGCTCTGAAAGATATGCATTCACAAAAAGACTTTCCATTTGGTGAATTTCATAAAAAAAGAAATTCTAAGAAAATTCTTTGCAAATTACTTGTATGACTACAGGTCACTGGATTACCTCACTTAACCTCACATCAACACACGAGAAGATGCAAAGATGCTCCTGATTAAAATAATCCCATCATATTCAGACCTACAGCTCAAAACTACAATGTCACATTCAGCTTAATTCAGATTGTTGAAAATGTGTTGAAAATGTTCTATATCATCATGAGGCTTCCAGCTGTTCCAAGGTCAGGAGGCAAGAAATCCTGATCCCACACCCTTGCACATGACAAGATAGTGCCAGATGTCCGTGTACTGACAGCCTTGTTTTGTGTAAAACAGTGGTGAGAGACTCCATCATTTTTGTCTTCGGGGCCAATCTGAGGTTATAATCAGGCTTTAAATCATGAGGAGAGGAGAGGAGAGGAGAGGAGAGGAGAGGAGAGGAGAGGAGAGGAGGGGAGGGG
>JAOVVB010216205.1:0-10631 GCA_028570985.1 Heterobranchus longifilis
GTCATACTATAGCCTTTGGTTTTTGGCCAAAAATCCAAAATTTTCAAAATGCCTGATATTCGAGTATGTTGTTTAAAAAGGCCCCCTAAAGGCATTGCACACTTTATTTTTGCAAAAAAATCCAAATCGGCAGAGTACAGCGCATTTTTCAAAAATTGCCCAAAAAGTCATACTTTTGCCTTTGGTTTTTGGTCGAAAATCCAACATTTTCAAAATGCCTCATATTCGAGTATGTTGTTTGAAAAGGCCCCCCACTGGCATTGCACACTTTATTTTTGCAAAAAAATCCAAATCGGCAGAGTACAACGCGCCCAAAAGGTCATATTATAGCCTTTGGTTTTTGGCCAAAAATCCAAAATGTATAGCACCATCTCTTTTCACAAAAAAATCAAAAACGGCAGAGTTTTGTGTCTCGTCAAAAATCCACCAAAAACGCCATAGTATAGCCTTTGGTTTTGGGCCAAAAATCCTAAATTTTCAAAATGCCTCATATTGTAGTATGTTGTCAAACAGGGCCCCCAAAGTGCATAGCACACTCTTTTTTCGCGAAAAAAAAAAAAACGGCAGAGTTTCATGTATCGTCAAAAATCCACCAAAAACGCCATAGTATAGCCTTTGGTTTTGGGCCAAAAATCCCAAAATTTCAAAATGCCTCATATTGTAGTATGTTGTCAAACAAGGCCCCCAAAATGTATAGCACCATTTCTTTTCGCAAAAAAATCGAAAACAGCAGAGTTTACAAAATCAATATCTATTTTTATTTTACTAAATAAAGCATTGCGCAGTTCAAAATAAAATGGACAGTAGAAAATAGTGAAACTATAGTAGTGTATATATAGTAGTATACATGACAGTATTATCATCTTTACATAGAACAGAATGAACTGTACAATTATTACTGATCCTTTGTCTTTGCATTGCTACAAATGTAATCTGCCAGTGACAATGCAGGGAAGAGAAATTCCATCAGATATACTTGTGTTTCAGAAAGATATACATACATAGATTCACATCGTTATGGAATAAAGTAAATATAGTGTAAGTATGACGCAGAGGGTAACTTTTATATATTTTATCGACTTTTTATACATTAACATCACCTCTGCAGCAAGTGCTTTAATATACCTAATGTAATATAAACTATTTAATATATCTAATGTAATATAACTATAGTAATATAAAATATTTAATATAACTAATGCAATGTAAAATAATAATTGTCGTTAACAGGAAGAAAAGCAGGAAGTTTAAATCAAAACTTTTCCAATATTGATGTATTTTGCCTTCATGAAAAAAGGATAAAATATATAAAAATAAATAAATATGCCTGCCTGTTGTGTGTATTGTGATACTGAGGAGATGGTTGCCATGGCTGACATGAGTTGACATGATGGATAATTGATTCATTGAATAATTTATTCATTGAATGATTGAATTGTTATTTAATTGAATAATTGGTTAATTGATTAATTGAATGATAGGTTAATTGAATAATTGGTTGAATTGTTAATTGAATAATTGAATGAATGAATAATTGAATTGGTTAATTTAATGATTGGTTAATTGATTAATTTAATATTGATTAATTTAATGATTGGTTAATTGAATTGGTTAATTGAATATTTTAATGATTGAATTGGTTAATTGAATAATTGGTTAATTGAATAATTGAATCATTCAATTAACCAATTATTAAATTAATCAATGAATCAAATAACCAATTAATCATTTAATCATGTAATCAATTAACCAATCAATCAATAATCCATCATGTCAACTCATGTCAGCCATGGCAACCATCTCCTCAGTATTACAATTAACCAATCATTCAATTAATCAATTATTCAATTAACCAATTATTCAATTATTCATTCAGTTATTCAATTAACCAGTCATTCAATTAACCAATTATTCACTTAACCGATTATTAAATTAACCAAATATTGGTTAATTGAATCAATAATTGAATATTTGGTTAATTTAATTGGTTAATTGAATAATTAAATGATTGAATAACTGCTTAATTGAATAAGTGATTAATTGAATAATTGGTTAGTTGAATAATTTAATTGTATTACATTATAGAGTGAGTCAATATTTGATGGATTAAAGGGGTTGTACACTCTACATTGCTTCAATGTAGAGTGTAGTATGCAATATAGACACTCTTTCAATATATTTTACTGTTAATTCAAGGCTCAAAATGTTCACACACCAATTATTTAATTATTCATTAAATTATTCAATTAACCAATCATTCAATCATTTAATTATTCAAGTAGCAAATTATTAAATTATTCAAGTAACCAATCATGCACTTAATCAATTATTCAATTAACCAATGATTGAATAATTGGTTAGTTGAATAATTGAATGCATAATTGAATAATTGGTTAAGTGAATAAGTGATTAATTGAATAATTGGTTAATTTTATTTTATTTTATTACATTATAGAGTTAGTCAATAAATGATGGATTAAAGGGGTTGCACACTCTACATTGCTTCAATGCAGAGTGTAGTATGCAATATAAACACACTTTCAATAGATTTTACTATTACAAACACCATTACAAACACCAATATTCAATTAACCAAATATTCAATTATTCTTTCATTTATTCAATTAACCAATCATTAAATTAATCAATTAACCAATGATTCAATTATTCAATTAACCAATTATTCAGTTAATCAATTATTCAATTAATCAATTATTCAATTAAACTATTATTCAATTAACCAATCATGCACTTAATCAATTATTCAATTAACCAAATATTCAATTAGTCATTCAATTAACCAATTATTCAATTCAATTAACCACTCATTCAATTAATCAATTCAATTAACCAATTATTCAATTAACCAAATATTCAATGGTTATTAAATAATATTATTATTCAATAATCAATTATTGGTTAATTGAATAATTGGTTAATTTAATTATTGGTTCATTGAATAATTGATTAATTAAATGATTGGTTCATTGAATTATTTAATAATTGGTTAATTGAATAATTGATTAAGTGCATGATTGGTTAATTGAACAATTGAATTGGATAATTGGTTAATTGGATAATTGGTTAATTGGATAATTGGTTAATTGGATAATTGGTTAATTGGATAATTGGTTAATTGGATTTGTTAATAATTAGTTAACTGAATTATTTAATTATTGATTAATTTAATTATTGGTTACTTGAATAATTGGTTAATTGAGTCCACATATTGATTTCTATCTACTGTGCTCCCCACAGACTGAACCAGAAGAGGATGTACCTGCAGCAGTCACAGGGCATGGGGCTGCCGGTCTACTTCAACCAGATGCAGATAGCTGAAGGATCCTACCCGACCGGCGGCCCTACTCTGGACCCAGCGGCATCTCAAAGTGCCCCTCAGGGTCCCGCCATGTCAGCCTCCCACCAGTCTCAGCCCCAGCAGCAGGGCAGTCCTCAGGCCTCGCCTCCCTTCAGCCACCCCCACAGCCTGAGCCCCTTGATGGAACCGAGCGAGGGCCTGGTTTACGATCCCTACATGAGCCACCACCACTACACCCAACACCTGCCCCCTGGATCTCACCTCCACCACCAGCTGCAGCATCCTCTGCCTCATGAAGCCTCTGCCAGCGGCTTGGGTTTCAGCTATCCTGCAGGCTGTGAGCCGCAGGCCCTGGGGCCTTCCACGGAGGGTCTTCTCCCAGAGCAGTATGAGTTCCCGCTGGACCCCGCCTTGTTGCCGCCGCCTGCTCCGGGAGAGGCTGAGGCCGGGATTTTGGCTGGTCCGGGGCAGTCCGATGGCCTGGGCCTGCCCGACCTGCAGGGCTCCCTCCTGGACAGTGAGATGATGGAGACTGTGGACTCCCAACATGGCTTCGTACTGGTCAACTGAAGCCACCTGAGGGGGAAAATAGAAAGCAGTATTAAGAAATGAGAACCTACACAGCACTAAGAGCAGAGAGAATGGAGATATAAGTGGAGGCCACAAGCGTAGCAACAGGGAAGGAAAAGTGTTAATTTTTTGTACGACTAATACAAACTTCATTTCTTAGTTGTGATGAACCTCAGACAACCTTTCTACCATAATCCTCCCTTAGCCTACCTCCCTTTCTCCCTCTCCTCCTCTGTTCTCGTCAGCTCTGTGATGCAGGAACAGGTCCGATATGTGGCACAATGTCAGCTTCGCTGTGCTGACTTGGCGATGCTGCCATTGTCATGGACGATGTGACACCTGTGAGGACTGCGCCGTGCAGCCCGGGGTGGGGGGGTGCTGCACATCCTGGAGGCTGCCAGAGAGTGCAGCATTTCACCTAGAAATGGTTTGGAAGTGAACTAATTTAGGACTGACTGTCAGACAACCATAAAGACAATGGCTGGCAGTGGGTTTTTTGTATTTAAAATAGGACACCATCAACAACAATAGACTGGTTCTCAAAACACTTCTGTGGATTTTTTATTTCAGTAGATAAAAAACAACTGAACAAGAGAAAATGGCCCTCATTTATCACGGTACCATGGTTATCACCACAAATTCAAGTGTTAAAAATGTTTTTTTGTCCATTTTATAGAAATTATTGTATACACTAATGTAAGCGCAAAGGCTAACGTGATGGCCATATTCATGATTGCACAGGTTTCAACACTAACATATACAGTACTCCTATAAAAAACAAGGTAACTTGTGTTTATCATTTGCATAAACAAATCAATAAACATGCTGATTGGGGAGTAATGCACCATTAGTTGAGCTTGTGCTTCTAACAGCGCTAAACTCTCTTCAAGCTAGTGTTTTTAGTTAATTGATGAATGGAAATAAGATATGACACAATTCTGCAGCTGCAGGTTTTTGTGTAGGCCACCACCTGACATAAATAGTTTTTTTTGTGTGTTTTATAAATTGTAACTACTGATCCTGATTTATTTCTTACACTACTGAACTGCTTTTTTCCGCCTTTCCATCCGACTGCACACACTTGTCAGGTCTGATTTTGCTCAATAAGATGAGGATAATTACCTGTTTTTGCAGGCGAAATGGCCACACGTCTATTTAACAGTTGAATTGTGGGTCATGCGTTTGCCTGATAAATGAGGGCTGATGTAATTAACGTGTGTTTGGTTGAGAAGTAGCGGTGTTTTAGACAGTCAATATTATTCTATTTTTGTGGCAATACTGAAGCAATATTAATCCTAAATGTTGAGGGATTATGAATGAAAGCCTCACCTGTACAGCCAACTCTGATTGGTTCCCGGGGACCTCTGAGTCGTCAGCAGTGACATCACTTGAGCTGATGATGTAACCAGGAGATAATCTCCCCCCTCACTCGACCCTAGAAGTGCAGGGAAAAGCAAGGAGACTGTGTGTGTGTGTGTGTGTGTGTCTGTGTGTCTGTGAGAGAGAGTGATTATGTTCGTTTGCACAATTCATACTTCAAATCTTCTGCATACATCACATCATTTGTCTGAAAAACACAAACACTGTATTGACGTCTCCATTCAAAATAACACAAACACAGTCGTAGCTTTTAGATTAATTCTGGTTTACATCCTCAATGCTTCAGTCATGCCTCTATGTTGTTTTAATGATGAATCATGTTAATAATAATGATGGAATGACCCCTTAAAGATTCCCTGCATTTGATTTCACAAAAGAATGTTTTCCTCTCGGACATTGGGGCCGCTGTGAGACAAAGACCATCAGTCACCTGACACTGGATTTTGACTACAGGCTCACCACCGCTCTTTGACTGACAGCGAACCAGCAACAAGATGAGATCTTTTTATTTTATTTTTTACAGCACTTAGACTGTGTTCAATCTACTTGAAGCGCACAGATGTATCTTCTCTGACAGATGATGATGTTTTAAAAAAAAACAACATTTAATTGGAATAACAGGACAGCAAACGTCAGAGGGTTGAGATGAGATTATTGGACTGTGACCATCTGCCAGACTGCGTGACCTTCAGTGGTCGTGGGTTAAACTCGAGTGTTTTGTTTGTCAGATTGGCCTTCAATACACAACAGTTCACATGCAGACTCTAAAGTACAGATGTGGTTTGTGGACCAACTGTGGTTGCAGTCCTGGGCAAGACTTAAAGGAAAAATCCACCCTAAAATGCAACAGATTAAGCCTGCAAATAATGACCAAATTATCTGCTGATTATTATTATTTTTTGATTAATCAATTAGTTGTTTGGTCTATAAAATGTCTTAGGGCCCAAGTTGACATAAGCCGTGTTTCCATTCTACTGTTGAAATGTCGCAAAAAAGAAACGCTCGTTAGGCGCATTTCCCTCAACTGGTTTGGAGCGAATAAACTCCAAATAAAACGAAGCTACAACGTAGTTTCATCTGAAGTTGGCGCTATAGGCTACGCATGGTTGTAATCCACCAGTAAAAAAAAGTAGAATAAGCAGAGGTTGCGAACTGGAAACTAAACAAGTCGCCTTGGAACATCTAAGAGAGAAAAATAGAGTCTTAAGGAATTTGGTTCAGTTGGGTAAGTTTTAATTGTTCTTTCATGTCATGTCAGTATTGGCCATGTTTGATTCTGCCCGGAGACAAAGACAAATTAATATAGTGTCCGGGAAGACGCAGACAGCAGAAACAGCTGACGAGTCATGTGAGTTAACTGTCTACACCAGAGCTTATTTGGCAAAGGCGTTTCCACATCCATTCAGCGCGTTAACTCCTTTTCAGCAAAAAACACCTCATGCAAGCATAAAAACGTTTGCACAGTTGAGAAGTTTCATTTATTTTTTCTGTTTCCATAAAGCTTTTCTAATGCGATACTTCAAAATGCCTAGTCCGGCTTACCGGGTCAACAGTGTCTGGATAAAGCCTTACTTCCTGTGCAGACAGGAAGTCCCTCCTCTACGTGTTCCCGTTCTCAAAGTCCGGTCACAGGAAACAACAACAACATCCGAGCTATCAAAGTCCGGTCACAGTAAACAACAACAACAACATTCGAGCTATCAAAGTCTGGTCACAGTAAACAACAACAACAACATCCGAGCTATCAAAGTCCGGTCACAGTAAACAACAACAACAACATCCGAGCTATCAGATCCGGTCACGGCCACAGGAAACGACAACAAGACCAAGACAATTGTGATTGGTGGTTTAAAGAAATGCAAACTAGCCAGAGAGTTTTTTTTCCCGATCCAAAAGTGAAAACGTCGGATCCAGAACTATCTCAGCACTGTGGAGATGGATCTGGTTACGCGAGACTACAAAATGCCCATAAAAAATATGTTAATGGAAACACAGCTATATTCAGTTTTGTCTGAAAAAAAGTTCAAAATCATTTTTATTTTAACTTTAGTTTTCTCTCAAATCTAAGAAAACTTTTTAGGCACTTTTACAGGAATAAAAAGACTAAATTTGTTGATTATCAAAATTGTTGAATGAATGAATTAAAAGTCACCATTTAGCTCTGATGTTTAGCCATCAAAAGGGCAGAGATACCAATATCTCAACAACAATGCAGCCACAAGACATGTTGCAAAACAGGTCTAGTGGCTGAGTTAATCGTTTCGCCCTAAAATGTACAAATGCTGAAAATATTTATATGGCCATACACTCACATTTTATTAACGGGAATAAGCTCACACACAGTTTGTGGGTCATGTCGAAAATGTAATTTAGAAAGAACTCGAGCACAAGAGGCAGGTTCAATAATTCTTGATGTTAAAATTGCCGACACATGGCCGTGTAAGAGCGTTAAAGGGTGGATTTTGCCTTTAAGTGAATATGTTAATGGTTGTTTGCTTTCATTTCGTCAATGGTCAGGCTACAACAGCAACAGGGTGATCTGTGGAAGTTGAATACTGGAGCACTTTGACAACGAGGGGAAGAAGAGATGTAGCGAGAGAGGAGGAGGTGGGAAAAGGCTTGTATCGCTCTGCTATTTCCTGGCAGATGAAACGAACAGTAATCTGTAGGAAACACCTTTTCTCCTCTCTCTTCCCCACCAATAATGGACACAAAACAAATTTCTTTCAAAGAAAGACCAGAGACAGTAACACTTTATCTGATTGTTGTAATCCAAGAAAGAGAAACGCTCGTCAGTTTACGACGAGCGTTCTTTGTACAAATTAGTGGTATAGTGAATCTTCGGTGCACCGAGGTGAATTGTGTTGAACGTGAAAATTGTTCAGTGTGCCTTTTACTTTTTCGTATTTTCAATCTAAATTAAGATTTTGAATAGCACCATTTTTTTCTGGTTGGACCCTTTTATCATTTATTTTCTTATGATTACTTTTTTTTTTTTTTCTCGAAAGTAAGTAGAGCCAGGTTTTACAAAGGTACAAAACCAAAGTCCCTCAGAAGTTTCCCTGTACGACCCACCGTGTGGAGTTTTGGAGCTTCTTTGTCAGCTTCTCTACCGTGCTTTTTCTTGTTGGTCAATCAGTGTATGCCATTTAAAAGTATTATAGCAATATTTCTCTAGTTGAAGACTAAAGTCATGAAGATTCTAGTGGACGTGTTTCTAAGTATCATAATTTCACCTCCTGCTGATAAAACAAAAACATCAATCTATCAATAGAAATCCAGTTTTATATTTACCTTCATTGATGTTGACCACACATAAGCTAACTTGCTGTTGAGATTAAAAAAGGTTTATTGAACATAAACATGTTGTGGGTGTCTTCTTTTGTGTATGCTGTGACAATGCTTTAACCCTTGTGCATCCCAAAAATGTCCCCTTCCTAAAACAGATATAAAAAATACTACGGTATATATTAATATAACTTTACACTTTCACTGAGTTAGATTTTTTTTACCAACATCAGTCCTCATAATTAACAAATATTAATTAATTTTAAAATGTTTAACCCTTGCCAATTTGTTTACATAATGCCACTATGTTTCTTATGGGGGGAAAAACACAGAAAATTAATTATTTTCTGTATACTAATTTTTTTTTTCACAGTTTGGAATATGTCAATGATTTTCAACAATAGTGATGCATTGCATCAGACACTGCAGTGCTCCATAATACAGCAGCAATGCCCCTACTGGAAAACAGGAAAATAGCATGTATTTTGCCATATAGGGCAAACATGAGAAATGGCTAATAGTAAAATAATAAAAACCTACAATTTTGAAGCCAGGGCTCTAGGTTGAAAGCCTGATATAAAGGAATGCATAATTTTATTCTGTAATGGCCGTGGAAAAAAAAAAGGTTTTAATAAGTTTCAATGGGGACCTTTTTGTTCTAAAGGGTCTGAATGTATGTATTTCGACTACATAGTATATTATAGATAAACTCCCAAAATTCAAAGGAAAAAATAAACTTGCACACTTGATAAAATTGATGCCATATGCATTAACAGCCAAAAATAAAAAGCCAAAAATGCCCCTAGTGATGCACAAGGGTTAAAATGATGCTGTTTGTATTCATCCTGGTTTGGTGATAGAAAGATTACAGAGCGAACACTGAAGCTTTTCATTTAAATAAATGTCTGTTAAGTCACTATCTATCGCAGAATGAGGTAAAATGGTGAGCGAGCCTATGGAAACTTAAAGAGAGAGCCACAAACACATCTGCAATTACCACTTATCGCCATAAGTACCACCAAAGAGAATGAAACTGAAATCTCAGAGATCGTAACTTCAAGTATTTTCTACCACACACACACACAATACTCCACATAATCCAATTGTCCTGTAACTACAAACTGCAGCCGTCTGATAGCACCCCAGTGTTGCGTGGTGTAGGCGTGGGATAATGACCTGGAAAAATGAATCACACCAAGTGCTTCATATAAACTGTTGAGTCATAGCTGAACCTGAAGTCATTTCAACCAGAACTAAAGCTCCTGAGGCGTTCAATCCAGCAGGAGCTCCAGGACTGGTTCTGCTGCATCATTTAAATATTTATTATATTCTCTAAAGCTAGACCTTAACTTTGGTTGACATGGTTAACGCCATCACAGTCCTAGACACAAATGTGCTACACATTTCCAGTCACAACTACAGAGACGATGACAGATGTGTAGTTCTCCACTCGGGACAAAAGAATAAGCAGTCAAGTGGAAGTACTTAAAAGATAATGTGTTTACCCGTCAGTAAATGACAGTGTACCTGGACAGAATTACCCCGAGGCAGCAAACTCTGCCCAGCTGGTCTGACTAACACGTGAGAAGACAAAAAACAATGTGCCGAGTCGTTTTCGAATGCTTGTTCGGCAGGAGGTTGGTTGCTTTCACACAGTAATCTGTACGAGTACGATATGATTCGGCGAAGAAAAAAAACAATAACCCCTACCACGCCCACAACACACACGCGAGGTCATCGCTGCTCATCGGCAGCTGACCTACTAGATGTTAGGGCTGTCCTCGACTAAAGACATTCTTAGTCGACTAACACTCACGTTTTGCCGACTAATCGATTACTTGATTTAATCGACAAATCTGTAAAGCTGAGTTTCTCCACAAAGAATCATGCAAAAGCACCACTTTAAATGTTTACCAGAGATGTGCTCATAAGTTTCTTGGAAATAAGTCATTCAGCATGAAAAGAATAAAAAAAATGACCAATGACTAACCGATTAGTCGACGATGAGGCGGCAGCCCAACACAACATGTCTGTCTGCTCTAATGGATTCACACTTCTCAGAACAATGTCAGAT
>JAOVVB010216225.1:0-10631 GCA_028570985.1 Heterobranchus longifilis
CACACACACACACACATGCACACACACACACACACACACACACACACACACACTCTTTAAATGTGAGTATGCAGAGTATCTCTCTTGCACATCATTATGTTAACAAATCCAAAGCCTGACAGGCCCGCTGTGTCTAGTTATGGTTGCTAAGCTACCATAACTCACAGTTTGGGGGTCGGCTTTAACAAGAGGTCAATTGCTGTATTATCAGAATGATGAGCTTACTGTTATTGCTGTTGTCGTCCACCAGGATGATCTCTTTGAGAAGGTGGGAGGGCGTCCTGTTGATGGCAGAGTGAACGGACCGCAGGATGACGGAAAAGGCTTCATTCACAAAAATGAACACAATGCTCACTTGCGGGAGGTTTAAAGGATAAGTGAGGTTTCTGCACCTGTGGAGGACAAATAAAAAAAAACCCTTGGTGAGGCAATGTTTAGACCTTGTCTAAAGGATTAACAGACACATTTGACATTGATTCCTAAAGAGCAGGCTAATGGCAGATTTCATGCCAACCCAGCTACTTGGCAGATTATATCAGGACCCTATTTTCATGAATCAAGGTTTAAATGTAGGAACTGGCAGCAGTTCATGTCCAGCAGACTTTTTGGAACTCTAACAATCAGAGAGCTACTGCAACACTGGTGCACCTGCAATGCAGTTCGATCTGTTTAGGACAGGGATGGTTAACTTTTTGGATTGTGGGTTATATACAGAAAAATATTAGGAGTCATGGGCCAAACAATAGTAAATGTTGAGCTTTCAAATAGTTACACTGCAGGAAAATCAGTATGTGCCATCAAAAATAACCGTGCAACACTACTTTAACGTTTGACATCACAGCATTTCTGTATCTGCTTTGTTTTGAATTAATTCAATACTTTTAAAGTGCATGGCCTAAGTGGCCACTTCAAATATTACGAGCCTATGTGTAAATCTGTAAGTCTATTATTAAGATGTAACAAACAGGCAGAAATGTTAAAATATTGGTTTCTGTGCCAAGAGGTTAAAACAGAGACAATTCCACTAAATTTTAAAATAAAAGTGTTAAAAAAAAGCCTGGGTACAAAATAACAACCAGTATATTTAAAAATGGGCAGCTGGCTGCAGTTGGCCCGCGGGCTGTAGTTTGGCCATCCCAGGTTTAGGAGGAATACATAATTGGCTGTGTGGTAAGAAGGTCTGACATTAATCAATCCTCCCTCTTTCCCTATTAAAACATTGTTTTCTGCCACCAGATTGAAATGAAGAGAGAGGAAGCTGTAAAAATCTGACTATTGATGCTGCAGGTAATGTCCCTTTTAGTTCAAATGAAGGTTTTTGAAATTAAAATCCAGATCATAATGTCTTCCGTGTGTAATGACACAAATGCATTAGACGATTATGACCTGAATAACAGTATGTAGATTGTGGTAACAGAATCTGTGGTAAGCACCCCATAACAATCCTCTGGACATGGCCATTTAATTCAATTGTAAAGAGAAAATTGTGCAGGGATTGTGATAGCTTACTTCTTTTCAGTCCTGCCTGTCAAATTTAACAAAATCCCATCGCTGTTAGCACATCATGCTGCCAACAGCCTGTTGTATTTACAGAATGGCGTGGCTCGGGCACTACTTTTGGGAAATGTGTGCAAAATGTGCATGATTAATGTATCCCCCAGAACAGTTTTGGATGAGCGTACAGAGAATGGATGGTCTCGAGGGAGTTTCGTGATGTGCGGTGGAAAAAAATACCCTGAAGATCTTTGAGCTGTGCAAACTTTCACACCAGGATGTCACCTTGTGCGCTCCTGTAACGTGTGAACATGAAAGCTGTGCTGAAAATTGAGTCACAGCCAACCGATGTGGTGTAAACAATTCCCTGTAACGATGTTGGTGTATTGATTTTGCGGAATTGCTTTTTGTCCAGGACTTAATCAAAGTGCCCACAGTGCACAAATAACTGCACAAGGCTTTGAAAATGCATGTGTTCCTTAATTTACAGGCTGCAGCTGGAAACGTGTACGGTGTCCTGCAACCTTCAGATGGCCGTAGGGGTTTTAGACAGATATTGGTACAGTAAGAGTCGCCCCTTTATCAAACCTACAACAAACAAGAGTTTTCTCAGCAGCAGCAGCAGCAGCAGCAGCAGTATTGCGCTGAATGCTGTAGGCAGATTGGTTTTCAATTAGAGGCACTTAGTGTTTGAGAGGGAACAACAACGTGTTTTTCGGCATTGCTAGTGCCTCATGAGTTCCTTTGTTTATTACTGAAAAGAAAAAAACAAAGAGTACAGAACACCGATGTAGATAAGGTTGACCGATACGTACAGACGAGAGATGAAATGATTGTCAGTTGTTTGACAGAAAATGAATCTGCAACTTTTTTGATATTCTGTCAATATAACAGTAAACCCAAGCTTTTATTTTGTGACTGTTGATCGAGCAATTTGAACACCTTGGGCTCTGGGAAATTATAATGGGTACGTTTCACAATTTTGTAACATTTTACTGACAAATCAGAAAATAACAGACAGATTGATCGATAATTAAAAGTTGCAGCTCTGAGCCAATGTGACTCACCTGTTCAGAACTGCTTTTAATGTGTGATTGATGTTGTGTGTTTCTTTATTTTTAGCTTGTAGCTTTATTTGTAGCCTGTGTTTTATATTTTTAGCTTGTAGTTTTATTTGTAGCCTGTGTTTTATATTTTTAGCTTGTAGTTTTATTGTTTTACTCTCTGTAAAGTGTCTTTGAGTACTGTTAAAAGCACTATACAAATAAAATGTATTATTATTCTTCTTCTTCTTATTATTATCATTTGTTAGCTGTGAGAGATTTTACTGTTTATACCGTGGTGGCTTTAATATCTCTGGGTGTGTTAGGCCATTGCAGAGCAATGTTGTAAATCACTGAGCAGAACTGATGTTTGTCAATACTGGATTTTTTACAAGATCTCCATCAGTCTGTTAGCCAGTCGGTCATACACTTTGGTCCAGGCTGAAATATCTCAACAGCTGTTGGATGGATTGCCATGACGTTTTGCACAGTCATGGTCCTCAGAGGATGAATCCTAATGACTATGATGATCCCATGACTTTTTCGTCTAGCACCGCCATGAAGTTCACATTTGTGGTTTTGAGTGAACTGTCTCAACAACTGTTGGATGGATTGCAATGACATTTGCACATTCCCCCTCAGGATAAATTGTAATCACTTTGGCGATCCCGAGTGTTCACCTAGTGCCAACATCCCTACGTTCCCAGGGTGCTCTCTGTCACAGATTGGTAAGGGCTATCTTTGCAGTTCAAATTGCAAAAGAACGAAGGGAGATGGACATTTCAGTTGGAATGGTAAAAATCTGTTCAGCCAGGTCAAGAAAACTGTCTGTCTGCAAATTTGAGGGCGCAGGTTTCAAGGAGTATAACATCAGTAGGTTATAAGCTGTATGGAGGATGATTACAACACTACTGACTCAGGGAAGACAAGAACATAAAACCATTTGTAATGTCTCCTTAATGTGTCATATTTAGAGGATATTGAGCTGGGGAACATCGGACCCATGGGACCATCGATACACCCCCGCACCATCATCAGGTCAACATTCCAGCTGATCCAACACTTTGTTTTTTGACCAAATACCTGCAAAACTAAATGGCATTCCCATCAGCCTCAGCTGTACTTTGTGTTTATTGCTAATTGGCAAATGTTAGGATGCTAAAATGCAAAACTAACAATATGATTGTGAGCATGTTAGCATGCTGACATTAGCATTTGGCTAACTCGTCTTTTCATCAATGTAATGTAGTACCTTTATTGTTATTGTTTATTATCATAATCATTATTATCATATTGCTATCACAATACAAAATGACATACACTGTGATAAAGGAATTAACCATATTACCCACTCCTATGTGGAGACGCACACATATTAGTTGATACCACAGTGTTTTGGTACTGTATACAGTAGTACTCCTATTTCTTTGCAAGAGGTGCAAGTGAGAAGAAAAGTCTGCTTGCACACAATCAAACTGCCACTTTTGCTGCGCAACATTTTGACACATAACTCAGTCTCAAGGCTCATTTATGCTCCCTTTACATATGAAAATTGATATGCTACATTTGTTACATACATTTCAAACGATGCCACCGTCACTGTCCATATACTTCCACGTGTCCTTTATGTTGGCAATAGTTGTTAAGCAATACATCCACCAGAGCGACAAAGAGAGTCAAAAACAACTGACTCTGACAACAATAAACAGGATGGTGGAAAGAGGGGGAAAGCGGAGGCTGCGCCATTCTGTTCCACCATTTTTCTTTTAATTTCTTCCTCGTGTTCTATGGTCATGTCATATAAACTGTCTCGCGCTACACTGCCCCCATGATTTCCAGGGGTACTGCTCCATTACGTCTGTATCCGTAAGCTTTTGTGCAGAAATAATAATAATAATAATAATAATACACTTTATTTGTATAGCACACTTTAAAATTCAAGGAAATCTCAAGGTGCTTCAGAAAAACACTAATATACAGTAATACAATAATAAAAAACCTTAAAACTGGTGGTTAATAAAAGTCATACAGTACATAAAATGAATAAAATTAGTGTTAAAAAAAACTTTTTTAGATTAACTAATTAATACTTATACCTAGGCGAAGGCAGAGAGGAGCAGGTGGGTCTTGGGTTTTGATTTAAAAACAGCGAGTGAGTCTGACCGTGTGTTCAGACCAGACATGAATAAAATAATCTACTCTTTGGACGCTGGAATCTTCTGTTTTCATCGCTTCATTCGCGCGAGTAGTCCCAACGCTCGCCGCGGAAGTTCAGATATTTCAACATGCGTGATGAGCGAATTCACGTCATTCAGGCCACCCGACTGCAACTCGTTAACTTTAACTCGTGTCTAATCTCGTCTTTACATTGACTTCATATGTAATTAATTTGTGCGAATTAATTTATTCGTGCCCGGTGTGAACACGCTATGAGGCCCTGATCATGGGAGCTGACTCCACAGGCGTGGCCACAGCGATGAGAAGGCACGGTCTCCATGCTTTGTCCGTGACTCAGCGAGGAGATTTTATACAGACGAAATGAACTCAGGATAGAAGACTCCGTCCGTATCCGTATCTAACGTTGAGCATAAATGAGCCTTCAATCTGTAATTCAGATGTGTCAGAAAACAACAGCCAAATAAACAATCTACTCAGACATCAGACATTTTATAGATCTACATCACCAGTGTAGGGTGTTAGTATATAAAAATAACCATTCTGCCTGCAGTCTTACCCATCAGGCCTAAGGTCTGGTATCGGTCTGTCCAAAGAGAGACGATCACTGAGGTAGCCGTTATATCCGTAGTACTGGAACATCTTCAGTGCCACGCGCCGGTTGTCCGGGCCGAGCTCCTGACCCCAGTGAGCGAACAGCGACGAGTCAGAGAATGATGTGTCCGCCTGACCGTCCTCTCCCCTCCCTGGAGTCTCTAGGAGGCACAGGAAGACAAATAGCATGAATATTTGTCTCGGCTTACAGCTTCTCAGGTGAGGTTGTGCGTGAGGTGACATTTAAGGGATGTGGAAAAATGATAGCGCTAATATAATCACTGTGATAAATTGTGCTTTCCCTTGTGCGGTAATGTATGTTAGCGGGTGAAGGGTGGCTTGTTATTTCCAGAGACTGATTGGCTGTCCTTCAACAGAAACAGCAGGAGTTCATACTGTACACATGAAGAGAAGCTCTGGTGTCCTTGAAACAAAAGATTCAATCCCTACCAGCAGCTGGTGGGATGTGCTGCAGATGACCTTGCTCTTTGACCTACGCTGAGAGGAAGAAGGGAAGCTAATTTCCCTAAAGGTATTGCTACAGCGACACACACAAGCTTCCCTGTAATAGTTAATTAAGCGGTAATGTGTGATCATCTTTGAACTTTTGTCTGTGAGTGATTTTGCACTACAGAAGATTGTAGAACGACTTTGTGTATAAAGAGGTGAAACCTGAAGGGTTCAAAATGAGTGCAGACTCATTTTTTATAGCCGAGGAGCACTGAGAGCACCGAGACATCTAACAAACACACATTTAGTGTGACAAACAGTATATTACTGCTAGTGGTCCTTGTTGATAGACTCAGTTCATGTCCAGACTCCATAAAACACCATTGGCATCTGTTAAAAATTCTGTCCTGCTTCCAAGAGGTTTTAATGCACTTCAGTTCAAAGGCAAACTTCTGAGTGTGTTTAGCAGTCAGGGAGCTTTACCCACAGGCGAGTGGTTTAAATGTCAAAACAATACAGTATATAAAGCAGATAAAAATGAAGTGATACCTTCCTGAAGAATATACAATCAAAGTTAACTGCACTTGAATGATTGCAGTCTGTAGTCAGTGGTGGAAAGTAACTAAGTACATTACTTAAGTACTGTACTTAAGTAGAATTTTGAGGTAGACCTACTTGTACTTTACTTGAGTATTTATATAAAATATTATTATTATAATATTGTACTTTTTACTACATTTATTTAAAGCGGCTACAGATAACTTTTCACACTTTTCCGCCCCTAGCGTTTCAAAGTGGTGTCATTGTTGGTGCTGCTGTCGCAAAGACACAAAAACATGCAGGACACACTGCAATAGTTTCTAAAAAATTATCACCACCACTTTGGAAATAAGAGAGGAGTTTGTCTACTCACACACATGTCCCCCGCAAGAAACTGTGTTCTTTGTTTGGATTATCAAATATATCAGAGATGTTTGTTTCTGCAGATGTGTCCGTTAGCATGTAGTTAGCGTTAGCAACAAGGCTAGCAACGAGGCTTTCGCTAGCAGCCAACAACAAACATACATGTTTGATTCTTTTATGCAATGAGAAATGAACCTGGAGCTGCTGATAATATACCGCCTGCTGCTGCTGCTGAGGAGCCTGGTGACAGTTGTTTGTTTCTGCTTTGAGCAGCCAGGCTGCTGTGGTAGCTGTGATGCTAAAAGGCTAACGCTCGTCAGCAGCATTACATGTGGTCAGCATAGTGGTCAGTCAGAGTAAAACTCTGACTGACCACAGACCTGACATGAACACATACTTCACCGAGGGTGCTACAATGAAGACTGTTCCTGGTTTTCTTGTAGCTCCCGGTGTGTTGGTGTTAGCTGTTAGCAACAGGCTATCGCTAGCAGCCTGCTACTGTCCAAAGCATAATAACAACCACATAAACTAGAAACCCTGATCTCAGTGCTAAAATAAAGGCAGAGTAAAACACCTGTTAGTATTAATAAGGGGACAGGTTTTACTATTCTAGTAGAAAGATGTTTATACAGTCTATGAATCTCTCAAGTCCTGGAGCTTGTGCCGTAAAGTGAACCTTAATTTTCCCGGGAGATCGTAACCGGTGGCAGACAGTGAAAGCGAGGACTTATAGGGAAGCCATCAATACGCAGATGGTGTCATTGGTCTATAGTAATTATATTGTGCAATCAACAACTACTTTATAACGATAATTTAAAGCAGAAAAGTTATCTGTAGCCGCTTTAAGTTATGAGCTCCTTTGTAGATTTAGATTATTAATACAAAATATAAATCAACTAATAAATGATGATGTATTATTATAGATTAAGCTACCTGGCAGTAAATTGTGTTTAAATTAGCTCCACTTTCACCAGCTGCAACAAAACCAAGTGTTCACATTAATAATTATAATCCAGTGCAGTGATGATATATGATCTGAAATGAGCCATTCTGCATAATTTGTACTTTAAGTACATTTTCATGCCAATATTTTTGTACTTTTACTTAAGTAACATTTTGAATGCATGACTTTTTCTTGTTATTTTTACACTGTGGTATTGGTATTTTTACTTAAGTAAAAGATCTGAATACTTCTTCCACCGCTGTCCGTAGCTCTGGTTATGTCTTCTTTTGCATCGTAAATAAAAGAAATATGCAAAATCTTTCAAAGGCTTTTTTCATTTAATACTGCCATTGCTTTGAGTTCTCGTACCTGTTGGAACATTATGCAGGGATTCAACAGTGTGCCGCAGTCAGGTCTGAATATTGCAGAGCTTTATTGAACAGCACAGTGATATGATCTGTGAAAATATGGGGGTGTGGGTGAGAGGCTGGTGGTGGTCGCAACCCAGTGAAGTTGAGAAGAATCGTATTATTATTTCACATGCACTGGGATGAGTGACAAAGACTGTTGCCTCAGTATAGTATATTGCCGAGAAACACAACTTATACTACTGAAAACAGAGGGTTTCTGAGAAGAAGAAAAAGACAGAAAATAATTTACTTCATAATAATTTACTTAATTAAAGAGGACTGAGTACAACTGAATTCCATGTCATGGATAATAATTGCATATTGTTAATTAAAATGTCCCAAACAGCAGGAAATGACATCTAATGAAATTTGGTTTTGGTATCATCTGTTAATAATAGTGTCATTAAAAGAGAAGACATCTGTCCCCTGCAGCTTATTGAGGCTATACAACAATACAAAAACACACACACATTTCATAATAAAGCTTCAGTATTTCAGGTTAAAGCGAACAGACATAATGAATAGTTTTGTTTTGTTTTTCAGAGTAAAATGAAATGCAAGTTAGGAGAGGAGTGATAAGAATGTTTTCTCCTTTTAATTAATACTATTTGTCATAGATGTGTTTACTGCTGTTTTTGTTGCAGCTATTTTAAATGAACATGTCTTTCAAGTCTCAGAACACGATAAAGGCTAATAAATGAAAACTGACTCTTTTTTTTTTCTTCTTCTTTTTTAAAGGATGGAATAAACCAAGAAACCTCAAAGACCCCCAAAAAAAAAGAACAGGCTTTGAATCCTCAGTGACACTGCAACCAAAAGACAAGGTTAAGTGTGTGTGTGCGCGTGCGTGTGCGTGCGTACGCAGTCTGCACGTGTGTTTTAAGCAGATTGGCGAAGGTTAATATTCATGAGCAGATTGTTTTAACAAACAAGTGACAAACAGTCAGCCACGGAAGAATTAAGACAACAATATGGAGGCAGGTGTGAAGGGATTACATTATGTACCAAAACAAAAAGAGCTGCTTCTGAAAAGGCGTGTGCTCACAGTACACATCTTTGGAAGGTGAAACTATTGTATATTTACAGAGTTTGTATCCTGCAAAATTAAAACATGCAGTACCTCGAGGGCTGCACCACGAGGAAAATATGTGAAATCGTTGTTGAAGACCAAATATAAACTTTTTCCGTTTTATTAGAAGGGACTTATCATGTCAAACTATACATGCATGCAATGATTTTCTCACGTTTGTCATATTGCATCACATCGTGGTCACTAACCTCTCCAACAACATTAAAACGAGCGTCAGTCTTTTCTGTAAAACTCTGGAACTCTCTACCCACTAATTTAAAACTATAGACGAATGGCAATGTTTTTAACAGAGGACTCAAACTATGGCTAAAATCAAAACAGTGCTCACATGAATAAATGATGACTGGTTTTTTGTTGCTTCATGTTGCCTTTGCTCTATAGCTCATAGATTTCATTCTGAATGTGTCGTTGTTGCTGTTTTTACCCCTGTAATTGTATTGTACATTTTATTGTCATTTCTTGTTTTGTTTTGTTTTTTCTTTCAAAACCCTCCTGTGGACAAGTGTTGAGAATTAGCATGGATGCTAAAACACTCAAGCAATGCATCTGGTTTGTCCAATGTAACTGTGATGTCCATGTAGAATAAAATAAATTAAATGATTAAAAAAATATTGTGATAACGATAAATAAACAGATATTAAAGTGTTCTTAGTTCTGGCTTTCTGCTGCTTTCAGTATACTGAAATACAATAAACTGCTTGGTGAATTAAAAAAAAACTAAAAGGAAAATGTATTAATCGACACATTATTTTATTGAAGAAACTGAACATTGAACTGAACACAAAAGACACCATTTAAAAAAGAATGATAGTTACATTTTAAAGTGCAGTTTTCTACTCTCTTTCAGCTAACTCAAACAATCTCAGTGTGTCTTTCGTGGTGTGTTTATCTTGCAAGTAGATAATGCAATGACAATTAAAAAAAAAAAAAAAGATTTATTGTGCAGCCCTACTTGCTTACGAATTTCTTGCCTTTACACAGGCGCCAAAAGAAAATATTATTTACAAAAGTGAAATCCAAAGCTGTAAAAAACTCTACATGTAAAACTGTACATGACCTGCTCAGCACCAAATGGCAGACAAGCAGTTAGCGACTGGCTGGTGGACATAGTGGAGCATTTAGCAGCTTAAGAGCCAAATATTTCCTACAGGAGTTAGTGGAGACCAAAATCAGAGCTAAAGGAGAGATAATATTAGGGCTGTCCTCGACTAAAGAATTCTTAGTCGACTTCCTAATCGACAGATCTGTTTCTCCACAAAGAAACATGCAAAAACAGCACTTTAAATCTTGTGTTTACCAGAAATGTGCTCATAAGTCTCTTGGAAATCAGTCATTCAGCATGAAAAAGCATAAAAAACGACTAATCGACTAAAGAAAACTTAGTCGACTAAGACCAAAATGACCGATCAGTCAACTAATCGACTAAGAGGGGGCAGCTCTGGTATCAGTCGCTCTGCTCAGAAGGTGATTGGCTGCAATCTGCCGTCCCTCCAGGACCTGTATGAATCCAGGTCACTGAGGCGGGCGAG
>JAOVVB010216246.1:0-10631 GCA_028570985.1 Heterobranchus longifilis
TGGGGTCCCCTGCTGAATCTGTTGCCCCCGCGACCCGACCTCGGATAAGCGGTAGAAGATGGATGGATGGATGGATGATTTGGTTTTTATGTCCCCAGGCTAGAGGAATCACGGCATATTTCTTATTGAGTCTTTCTTGCTGCACTTACATTGTATCAGATCAGACACCACTATGATTTATCAAATTGAATTGAATTTCTTTTCTAAATGATATTATTAGTAGTACTGTAAATACCATACATTACAGAACTTGACTCAGAGACACCAATCATCTTTGACTGATCCAGTCTTACTGGCAATAAGACCCGCATTAACCCCCTGAATATATGTTATATCTGGTAAAAGCTCCTTTATATACTGTATATGGGTGGGAGACTGAAAATAGCATTAAAATGAAAAGATCCAGGAGAAAATGGCATGTGGCATGAGTAATTGCGTAATGGCATTTTATGTCTAGCATAAAGAAAATGTACATTTATTGAGTGAGCTGATTTGATGTTTATCTTTGAAGTTGACTAAGATAAGTGAGGCAGAGACAGACTCCATCTCTCATCACACACAGACATGTTTCTAGGCAACGTGCGACTCTGCTGCCTTCCTCACACAAAAACCAAAATCAAAAGGGCTACTGACTCTCATCAATCTACCTCTCTCTCTCTCTGTTGATCACACATAGGAGACAGTGTCAAGGTCACAAGTTTTGTCCGCACCATTACCTACTCATAACCGTGTTTGTCCAAGCCAGGAGTGCTGGAGGTAACAGATGGTGTGTGTGTGACAGTGTGTGCGACACCAGGCATGCTCTGCCTTAGTGAGAATAGACAGAGTAGACATGTGTCCTGACCACAAAGCCCAAACCTGCATACAAGTGACAAAGCTCTTACAGCTTAGGGTGTTCAGTCCAGTGGATGCCTGAAACAGTGCCTTGAAATGTACACCAAGTATTCGAGTATGTTCATGTTATGTACAACTAGAGACATTTAAAAAGCCACAGTGAACTGCATTTTTGTCATACTCACACTGTATCACACAGCATTTTAAATTGCAGCTCCAAAATATTCAAACTGTTGTTGTGGTGGGGTTTATTTCCAAACATGATAATTGAATGTGTGCAACTTTTTGCTGTAAAATTTGCTGAACCAGTTTGAGATTCAGTGACAAACTGATAGCACTGTGTTTAGTTAAAGGGGGCCTATTATGCTTTTCCATATTTCTTTGGTCATATATATAATGTTACAATGTTGGATGTTCATATTAAACGTGGCCAAAGTTTCAAATAATGAGGTAAACGCTACCCTACTTATATTGTGCTCCAATATCTTTTCAACAAAGAAATACATTAAATATAAAACAGAGGGAAAAGCTCCAATGAGCAATACTTCTCAAATAAACATTAAAATCAGTTAATCAATAGTACTACCAATCTGAGGCTACAGGTTCTAGCTCATCATTTTGGATTGCCGACCACTGCAACTTTGGCTCTCAAATTGCTCTGTATGATAAATAAAGTTGTACTGTATTGAAGTGTAAATTGCTCCATATGATATTAATTATGTTGTAATATATTGTACAATCCATCAGTTGCAGTGACTTGGGCCTTTTGGTGGCTGTGGTTAGTTTCTGTCTTGAGTTATTAGGATAATGTGGGGGTGTTTCCATGGCTGTCAAGGAAACTGTCTCTTGATGAATGCAACATGAGGTAGTCAGGAGCTGAGGAAAGAGAGAACGTGCAAGCTGAGGGTGGAAGGTGGGAAGGTCCAGCTGACTATTCAAGGAGCAAATCCCTGTGGGTGATTTCCTGCTTCAACAGTCCCAGCATAACATCCCACAGTCGAGTCTGAACCAAGTGATGAAAATTGATGATCACATGGCAGACTATGGTACTGAGACACTGTTAAGCCTCACAGGGTAAAAACAACAGCTCCAACGGGTGGTCACCTGGTGCAAGAGAATATGCTGAATCAGCAAGATGGACCCATTTTCTCACAATATCATCATAACAGATGCCTCTCGGGTAGGTTGTGTGCTGCTGCCAGCAAACGCAAACTTTACAGGTCGGATGTTCAGTTGATAACGGAGTTTTTAACCATCACGCACCAATGGTCTGGGTCATGGACATAAACATTTTGATGAATTTGACACTCTTCGTTTAGAGTCAGAGGTTCCCCAAGCAGGAAAGATTTGTGCTTCTGTAAAGACCTGCTTAAAGAGACTCGGTAAGAGCCTAAAAATGTCTTGTTCAGCATTCGGTTGCACCTTAATAATCAAGCTAGCTAGCGCTAGCATTAGCTGGTAACTTAAGGAAAAGTTTGCAGATTTTCAACCGGCTTCGTGCCGCTGCAGCAAAAGGTGACTCACGTCTGCCGGTTGAAAATTGTCAACTTTCCCTCTTTAACCAAATGTTGACTTGACGTTGACTTATTACGTCACATACTGTACGTCACATACTTAACTTACGTACATAACTTACATTATGTAAGACATACTTTTCCAAGACCTAACCAAGTAGTTTTGCACACTGTGACCATTTCACAACGTGCACCTGTCGCTGATACTCTTCAACGGTCATATATGTCATTTTGGGAGTCATTAGCAAATTACCTATTCTGTCTTTTAGGGCTGAGGGTGTGTTGGTTAATAATTGCCTCTACAGTATGGGTTATTTTGAACTCTTGTGTTACTGCGGTTTTCTGGATGGAGGCTGTTCTTTAAATCTCAAACTGTACCATACCTCTCTGGACACTTTTGAAGTAATGCACAGAGGACTCTTGAAATCAAAGCTAGACATCACAAGAAGTCTCTTCTCAAGAGATGTAGTTTTCTCTTGCTTGGAGATGAGTGGTGTTGTCAATGCATTACTATCACTTTATTCTCTTGCAGTGGACACATTGCATCCTCTGTATACCTTCACGCTCCACAAAACACCATTGAACTCCTGACACACCTTGCTAGAGTGGAGAGAGAAGGGCCCAATCCTACCAACTCCATTTAAATGCTTTCAAGGTGAAAAAGGCCCCATTCAGCTTCTTGAAGTGGAAGCAGTACTTTGGGGGACACTAGTGAGGTATCTCCCTAGCGATATAGACGTGTAGGAGAAAGAAAGGGCTTCTGCTTAATCAGGCGCAAGGACATTTACACCATTTGTTTTTTCATCTGGATGAGCACAGGAAAAGAAAATAGAACAACAAGGAAAAAAATGCTGAGAGCAATGTGAGGGAGAAGCCCAAGGAAGCACTGTGCTCTTAACATTTTCAAAATGGCAGATAATAGACTTCTCCCATGCGTGTAAACATTGCATTTCCATAGAAATGGCCTCTTTCTGTGCCTCAAACGGGTAGTCAAGGGTGAGAGAGTTATGTAGCACTCACCTCTTAATCTTGTTAGATGTTTCTAAACAGCACTGGGTCTCTGGTTTTTAAAAAAAGGAAATAGAAAAACATGCAGTAAGACAGAGTCTAAAAGAGAGCATGTGTCAGCATTGGCAGTTTGAATACTGCTTCACAAAGTATGTTACAGGCCTGATGTCATGTTTAAATGACCTCATTTTATTTCAATATGTTTTCTAGTGATCCATTTTAGAAATTGGTTTAAGTCACTTACAGTATTAAGTCACTTGTTATGAATATGAAACAAAAAGTTTGACCTTAAATGTATACATATTCATAATTCAAATCCAATATTTAAAATACAAAATGTATCTCTCTTCTAACAAATGGGTTGCCACATTTTATCACTGCCAATGTTGTAATCTTGCTTCTGATTCTCTTAAAAATAAATTATTTTGTGTTCTAACTATTTTATTCTTTGTAGGATTTTACAGATACATAACTTTAAAAAAGCTTGTCCTACTTTTGCATAGGGCTGCAACTAATGCTTTAATTGTTGTTAATCTGTTGATTATTTTCTCCATTAATTGCCTAGTTGTTTGGTCTATAAAATTATGAAAAATATCGATCAGTGTTTCCCAAAGCCCAAGATAATGTCCTCAAATATCTTGTTTTGTCCACAACTCAAAGATATTCAGTTTATTATTATAGAGGAGTAAATAAATAACAAAGAAAATCACATATAAGAAGTTGGAATCAGAGAATTTTGACTTTTTTTTTTTTTTCTTTTAATGACTCAAACCGATTCATTGATTATCAAAATAGTTGGTGATTAATTTAATAGTTGACAACTAACCAATAATCGATTAATCTTTGCAGCTCTACTTTTATATGAACAATATGGATAGATGATTAATTTTAATGCATCTAATGCCAAGTATTTGGTCATTTTCAAATTGAAATAGCGTTTTGTAATCAGATATGTTGTAATGTTATTTAGCACATCAACCAAACTTCCATCCTCCTCTCCTTGTTATTTGATTGTTTCACGTTGATAGATAATAAGATAGATAATAAGTATACTTTTATTGGATTTCAATGAAGAAGATTATCCATCATCCATTTTCCACATTTAGAAAATAATGTATCTGATGATAATTGAAGTGGGTGATGACATTTGTAATTTGCAGATTCTTATTAGTACAGTGAGCCATTTCAAATTTGTGTTTTTCATCAAATCCTAACAGTGCAGTTCTGATAATTTATACATTTTATTAATAAATATAGCCCAGTGATTCCAATTCATAAGAAGAACAGAGCAAACTCTAATGAAAGACATCTCTCATTTTAGGGCGGTGTGGGACTTTAAAACATCACTGTGGCATCTGTCTGTGTAGGCACAGTCTTCAGAACATAATAACTCAAGAACAATACATGCCAGAAACCTAATACATACACCACAGGTTTCCTCTAGAAGCCTGTCGTGCACTCCTCTACAGCAGATGATCTGATTAGATTTTGGAGGACTTTTGCTGCATAAATTTGCATTTCTGTGAGAAAAAAATACATTAGTTTTAGACTACCATCAGGCTCAGGCAGCACCTCCAATTCTGAGGACAATATTCTCTCCTGGATAAATGGTGGGCTGCTCCATTAATGGAGTCCTATGATAGTTCAGGTGTGTCAGGGAGTGGGAGTAAGGGGGACAGCGAGTTTGACCGTTGATTTTGCGCATCACTTCCAACTCCGTGTTTTCCGGTCAGTATTCCGCGTGTCCCTGACCTATGGTCATGAAATTTCTGGGCAGTGACCGAAAGGATGAGATTGTGGATACAAGTGACCGAGGGTTTACTGCGCCACTCTGCGTGACGGGGTGAGGGATTTAGTGATCCAAAGGGACCTTGGTATCATTGCTGCTACTTCACATTGGCAGAAACTGCTACTATAGTTCAGGGTGCACCCAGGAGCAGGGAATATAGTGAAAAGATTTATGTCTGTAATAAATGTAAAAAAGCATGCTTCCTTCATTGTCATCCGTTGTTCTTATTCAAAGTGATTTAGTTCTGAAAAAATGCAATGAGGTGCAAAACACTTCCAAACCAGAGCACCACCTGTTTCACCTGTGGTGATTCTAAAAACCATCTATTGGTTTATTAATAATAATAATAATAATAATAATAATACAGTAAGTTCTACTTGTAGACTGTGATGCACCTTCATTGTCATTGGTTTGACGGAGCAATTGATAATGGAAAAACAAATAGTAAAATAAATCATACTTATTTTTAAAGTAATTCAAATGTACAGTACAGAGCCATTTATCTATTGAGAGGGGGATCCTATCAACTGGTTGTCACCTTCACCTAATTTGCATAGTAGCATCAAAATAAGATGTATTAGAGCAAATAAGTGGCAAGGAGAAGCCCTAATATGAATGACTTGATACATGAGGATGCCTGTTAAAGTTATGATCTTTCATCATAGGCCACAGAGTTACTAGATTTACAAGGTACTACATGTAACCGATGGCTTTGTCCTATTCTACTCCAATGGCCTTTCAGCAAATGTTTTGTTTTACAGCTTGAGTTCATACAAGCCTTTTTAAGATAGAATCTCTGTGCAACAGTAAGCCCTGACATAACTGTAGTCGTAGCATTACATTAGAGCCAATCTTATCCCCAGTGATGACAGGAAAATAGGAACGAGCTGGAGCTTAGCTTACAGGTGACTCACGCCTGGTGTGAAAAATTCAATATCCCCGACTCTCAACCTTGGAAAAACATTGTGTACTACACAGCCAAGGACACTGTTGTACAGTGTTGCCGTCTGTGAGAGACAAATGACAACACACCTATACTCACATGAAGCCTACTACATCTACACTACCCTAACATTACTCAGACACTTGCATCACCACAACATTGAACCCAGTCATTTCTGATCCCACCATCAGTCTTTACAAAACGGATTGATGAACAGAACGGGGGATGATATGACTCATCATCACATAGATGTGCCATTGTTTGTTATATATCCCATGAAACAAGTCCAACAATTCAGCTGCTGGGTACTGACATTTAACTTGTTTGAAGAAGCAGATATGAGCGTTAGGAACAGAAAACACTTTTTTGTCCACTTGAAAGCAAGTACTGAAAAGAAAAGTGTTTGCAGAATGCACACTTCTGTTCTACTGTCGTTCAATGAAGGATTCGAGAAAGCGAAATTGAATGTCACTATAGAAGGGTTCAAATTTTGCAAGGAGAGGATACGGTAGGGATAAGAGCATATGACAGGGAGGAAGATGTTACCTTCACATGATGTGTATCTGGAAGCATACAGTAACAGTTCATTTAAATATACAATTATTGAAGGACTGCAGTACATCATGCTGTGACCACACGACAGAATGTTACTGTCCCCAACCCAACAATTCCTTATAATTTACACTTGCTGAAAGTCTGTAATTAACAAGAAGTTCATGAAACATAATCATACCTGTCGGGAAACAATAAAAACCAGACATTTGACTGGTTATTAAATGACCATGAAAAGTTCAACCATGATTAATTATGTGTACATTTTGACTAATTTAGCCTGATTGTTAAACTGTATCACCTTACAGTCACGCTTCACATTGGTCTACTTTTCTCTCGCTATGGGATTTTTTCCTGTGTGGAGGACTGTGGAGCTTAACCGTAATACAGCTGGAGGGTGGTGGACAGTTGGAAAGAATTAGACAGGTCTTAGTAGATCTTCATTAAAGAGATCAATGGCCAAAGAGAAGCTCATTATTTGGGGCTAAATCAGGTAATAAACCTAGACTGACAGATGAGTGATTAGGTTTAGAAAGAAAAGTACTTGTGAGGCTGTTTGACTGAGAACTACACATGAACAGAAAGACATTTCAACAGGAAAGCATGTAGGCTGTGTACGCCTCTGCTGGTATGGGAAACTGAATCCGTGATCTGCATGTATCTTTGTTCCTGAACTTAGTTAATGTTATAACTTCATTTGTCATCTCTAATAGACTTAGCTATAGTGATGCCCGCAGGTGTCACTGCAGTAAATCAGCCAAACTATAGTTCTTCTATCCACTGGTGCCAGAAGAAGCGTGAAGTGAATGGCAGAGGCAGCGACTGGCCTTAGTGATAGAGAACACTGTCAAGTATTGTTAATGTTACATGCCATCCCTAATACTCTACACAAGATTAAATATTGGCTGAGTGAAATCCTTTAGTAAATGAGAGTGAATTACATTTTCTTAACATATAGGACTGTTGATTTGTATGATGAGTGATATTGTTGCAGGATATTTTGAATGCTTGTGGGAGATGATAATATGAACAGGCAGATGGATTATTTCTGCTGTTGTCATTAGGCCTCATTTTGTTTTTGCTGTGTTACATTCAGATAACCTGAAAAGCAAAGCAATCTCGGTGCCTGGTAAAAATGACATTGTCTAACTCTTTTAAAACATGAGGAATACTCTTGTTTGTAATTACACAGTAAAACAGTGATTGATGACATACTTGACAGCACAAGTCATATGACGGGCATAGAAAGTAGACAACGTAAAATATCTTAGACTAGAATATGTATTACTATAGTGCGTATTAACTGTACGATCATAGAAGATTTTATTCACACGCCAACCATTACAGTAGTTTAAAACATGCATAAATAACCAGTGACCTCTAACTTAAAAGTAACTTCTTACAACATTGCTGTGGTTTCCTCCATAACATTTGAGATATTGGCTGCAAATGTGCCTCTCTGTCCTTCATCTATCTCTTCATCAACATTATATATTAGTGTTGAATGTATACTATTTATATATTGTTATAGTTTAAAGAGCAATGGAAATGTATCAGAAAGCTAGTATAGGCGAGAGAATGTGCACCCTGCGGTGATACAGTGCAATGTTTTGAAGCATGTGTTGTAAACATACAGAGATTTGTGGAGCCATCTCTATTGTTTTGAAAATTGTTTTATGACCCATAATACCTGCATGTCCTATACATACTGCCTTCTGTACATAAATGTATACAGGGCGTGTCATTACCAGCTGTTGTTGGAAGCCAAACAAGCAATCATCCAATTATCCATTGAAATCGTTCTCCGTATAGTTTAAAACTACCCTCTTCCATACCTGATGGGATTCTTACATGCTGCAGTTTTCATGGTCATCAGTGGATTTACATGTTTGTTTGTTAAGAAGTTCATACAGCAGAGGTAACTACTGCAGGACTGCTGCACTAGCATTCCTCCACGCCTGTCGGTGCGCTGGTTGTGGTAAAGAAGCTGCTCGTCTTTGGCGGGAGAATGACTTTGTGGATGAAAGAGTGGAAAATTATTTACTTTACTTTTGGACAAGATTTAAGTCCTGGAGAAATGGCAGTCCTGGCACTGACCCGGACTGATGACGAGTATAGTGAGTAACCTTTGCAAACCAGGTTCAGTTTGATTTTTTGGGTTGAGATTTTGGTAAGAATTGAGGAGTTTTCAGTTTGTTTGGATGAGCTAAACTGGATTTAACTGAACTGCTTTATTACAATATTCTACTGTGCCAATAGATTAGTGAATTACTGTTTGTATTTTGTGTATGGGTTTTATCTGGCTAGGAGGACATTAGTAAAACCTTGCATATTATTTTGCTCGATTTAAACGATCCTTTCCTGGCATGTTTTATGACACGTAACAACACTCTTCTCTGAATAATAATCTTTGCTTAAATACAGAATCTATAGTTTTAATTTCAATGTTTAATTGTCTCCTTCACTGAAAAGTCCATTCTCAGTGTAGGTTCACTGGAGGTTTCAAGTTTCCATATCACACACGTGTGCAGTAAATTAGATACTGGACCACAATTGGCTCCAGACTAGTTGATGTGATGTCATAAAATCCCTCTGGTGTGTCCATGCTGGGATTTCAAGGTTCCCTGTGGAGGTTTTGACCTCTAATCACACTATGGAGCTGTTTTGTTTGTGTATGAGAATGTATATGTACACAATACACAGTCTTACCAATGGTTCCACCTATTCCACTTATCAACAGGTGGTGTAATCCGCCATATGCCACAATGTGCCAGCAAAGGCAAGACTGCAAGTTAACATGGATGTAAACAATTCTGGATTTTTTTTTAATTAACTCAGCTAATGTTTTATGAGGAATGGAATGCTTTCAATAGATTTGTTAGATCTCAAAGATACACACAAAATGTGTTAGCACAGAGTGAGTAGCACTGAATGTAAACTCCACTGAGCACCAGGTGAAAGATAAACTTTCCCCCTTCAGCAGATTAATCTTAAAACAGCCTTCTAGTGTCAAACTCTGCACATGCATCATCCTGCACAGTAAAGCTCAAACATCACAGTCAACGAGCAAGAAGAAAAACACAGTTTTGAGTGGAGGGAGACTTTAAACATACAATATGTAATATTCTGCTGCTAGGGGTCTCACAATCAAAACAATAACAAAGGCCAGCTATTGTAGTCAGTTTCTCCCAATTCGGATTTCTTCAGTGTTCATCATTCAGGAGGTTTTTACAGGAGCTGAATTATCCTCCTCTCCAAAACAAATGGACCCAGTGATTTTAACTGGTAAAAACACTGAATAAAGCAGTTTCACATTAAAAATCATTGTTTTTCCAACGCAGTTCAGCGCATCATCGCAGAGTTGCTGTAGGCTGAAGAAAGTGTAAAGAGCTAGTTAGCTGCTGCTAACCATGGGCTCAGCTTGTTTCTCTGATAACTGAGTCTGATGAAAAAGTCCTTCTCCCAGTTCAAATATAGTTTAAAGCGACCAAGATCTAAAAAGTGTATTGTATATAGGTGGCTGAAAACTGGATAAAAAGTTAATTTCTGACTAATTTTTGCAGACCCTGACGCATGCGCAGCCGCAGAGGGGATGTAATGACGCCATTGACAGGCGCTCTGCGACCAAAATGACAGATTCCTCTGGTTTGAACTTTGTTGGAAACATTTAGGATAATGTAAGTACACAACTCAACTAAATATATAACATAGGTTTTTAATGTTAATGTTACATATAAATGACTGACTTTCCTTAACCCTCTGAGGTGCCGATTCATGACGATTTTGTTTCCCAGAGGCTGTAGCGGACTGGATTTCATATGAAACTAGAAGAGTTAAGGAGTCCGTTGGTACCAACCAACTTATGCTAGCTTGTCAGGAAGGTGGGCTAAATAAGTTAGGCTATATTTATGGCGAGGGAAACTAGCATGGCCATTTTCAAAGGGGTCCCTTGACCTCTGACCTCCAGATATCTGAATGAAAATAGGTTCTA
>JAOVVB010216267.1:0-10631 GCA_028570985.1 Heterobranchus longifilis
AAACAAAATTAGAAGGAAATAATCCAAATATTTGACATCTCCCCCCTCTTCTTGCGCTCTGCTCATATTCCGTCCCCACAACCTGATGCTGCAGGTGCACGCGCATTATTTTAACAATGACAACAAGAAGAAGAAAAAAACCCTCCACAACCCCACCGAGCTCCTCCCGTGGAAGTAATGCTATTGCAATGCAAGCGGAGTATCAATTCAAGCTGCTTCCCTTCTCTCAAAGCCAGACGCCACCGCTGCATGTGACTCGATTTGCCTGTGCGCGCGCGTGCACGTGGGGGCATGCATAACCAACACGTGCCCGCGTGCGCGTTGTGTTGGCGCGCACGCCCGAGACGGATAGTGGCGAGAGGAGAAAAAAAGTCTACGACTCTCGTCTCTTTTCCACCCGCCTCGTCACGTTTTAATAACCTTCCGTTCTGCCGAAAAATGAGAATTTCTCCCCGGGCAACAAAAGACAGCTTCTCCAAAAACACTGCAAGTGATCAATTAAAGACGACCATCCACTGACGCCGCTCAAACAAATAAGGACAAGGACTTACCTACTCACAGCTCCATCTCTGGGCAGGTGATGGGAACGGATAGCGAAGTGTGTGCGCGTGCGTGTGCGTGTGTGCAGGGGGGCTAAACGGAGAGAGATGGATGACGGTAATTTAGGTGAGAGATGTGCAGGTTATGGAGAAATAATCACTCGCTGTGAACAGTGCTTTTGAATTTTAAGAGAAGGGATATTGACGGACTACACCCCCCCTCCTTTCTCTGTTTGTGCATCCATTCAGGGGCTGTATGTGGCGATTAATTTGTTTTGTCTCACACAAACTTACAGTAGCAACTGTGGTGAATTGATATACAGGAGCAATGTGTGGCAGAGTCAGTCTTGCAGTAGTCTGGCTTACCGGGTGAACAGTGGCTGGATAAAAACGCAAAAACGCAGCGGAGACAGGAACAGCAACAGCCTCCGAGTTATCAACCTACACGCTGAAATGGCAAGTTTTGAAAAATTTGAAAAAATGCAATACAGCAGGTCTGCTCTGTTCGTTCGGTGAATGACTGTAAAGTTCTACAAAGAATATGTTTGCAACATTTTCATGTAGGTGTTCATTGTGATTGGTTTAAGGCAGGGCTTTTCAAACCTCGAGACCCGGCGCTGGCTGTAGGTAGAGCAGTCATCCACTAACCAGAAGGTCGGCGGTTCGATCCCCCGCCCCCTGCAGTCTACATGTCGATGTATCCTTGGGCAAGATACTGAATACCAAATTGCTCCCGAAGGCATAGCCATCGGCGTGTAAGTGAGTGTGAGTGTTTGTATGTACCTTGCATGGTAACCTCTGCCATCCTCCTCCTGTGTGCATGGGTGAATGACTAGCAGTGTAAAGCGAGTGGTCGCAGAGACTAGAAAAGCGATATATAAGTCCAGTCCCAAAGGACCCAAAGGAGAAATTTCTCCCCAGGACCCAAACTTACAAAAATACATCATGAATTGCCATGACATCTGTATTAATACTGATAAAGAACACAACATATGGAATGTATTTATTTAATTATAAAAGTACATCACAGGAATAATTACATTTGATGAGTAAGTTTCTCGCCACCTCATAACAAACTTGCACTATGAGCAAAATGAACACTCTTATACTTTAATGAGGAAAATTAATATTCACATATCATAGCATTGTTTTGCATTTTACTCTGCTGATTGATGACCCAATAAAAACATGGCTGCGACCCATTTTGGGTCCAGACCCTAACTTTGGGAAAGACTGGTTTAAGGAAATGCAGACAGGGAGTTTTTCTCCCTATCCAGGAGTGAAAGCACACTGGATCCAGACCTTCCTCCAGTGCAGACACAGGTCTGGCTATTCCTGCAGTTACCTTTGTGTGTTCGCACTGTGCGTCACTTGTCGGGGCATTTTTAGTATTTGTTCATTTGACCTTTTAAAGTGAAGTTATTCACACTGTTTTCATGTTTGTACACATGCAAGTGCACAACCATTTGCTCCCCGGGGTGTCCTGTGGAGCCTTTGTCCAGCACTTAAAGCACCAAGATTGCTGACTCCCAAAGGAGAAGTGGCCGTCTGAACACTGGTGACCTACTTCTAGTTTAGTGAACAACTAGCCTTTTAATGACTGTGTCACAATATGTGACTGAAAGAGTCCTGCGGCCGTATTACAGAAACTTCTTTTCTTAAATACCGAGTCCAGACACATTTAACAGTATGTAAAAAATACTCTATGATTAATCTTTTGTTGGTTTTACACAAACAAGTAACAAAAAAAAACTGAAAAGGGGCTGGAAGCACATCTACTCTTCTCCCTCATTGAGAAATTCTGGATCTGGCCTCAAGCCCCGCCCACCACTGCTGCCATAGTTACACTAGTAACTTATGGCTGGGGATTTCCGTAGAATGTCCCAGCCACAAGTGACTTGATTGACCTGAGACATATGAGTCTAGAGTTTAAGATAGGATTTTTCCCAATTTGGTATTAGCCTATCCTAACTAACTTCATGAATCCTCTCTTATCTTACTTCACCCTATCACAGGTTAGGAAATTCTAAATACTCAATCCAACATTGGTTATCAACTTGTATGTCTGTTATCTAGCAACCAATGCTACTTTTCTCATCTTGGGTTATCCTTAACTCTAACGGGTGCTTAACTTCAAGACAGATGACATGATGTTATTTTGGGGGAATTGAAGACAGCACTAACTCAGGAGATAAAAGAAAGAGAGTGGGCTGAGATAGCAGACCCAGTCTCCACAGTATTCAGCATCCAACGGAGCATTGATGCTATGAAAAAGAAAATAAGTCCTGGCAAGTGATACGAAGAGGAAGCTCCGTTGGTTGTGTAAAAGCAATAAAAGAGCAGCCATACGGATAGAACAAGTACGCTCACACTAACTGGTGGAAAAGTGAAAGTTCAGACATCTTAACATTCATCCTAAAGTTAGGAGAGCTTGTGGAAAGTTAGGATGCTTGTGTAATACACTTTTCCTATCTTGAATATTGACTTAGGAAGTATTAATCTGCAATGGCTTTTTTTTTTAACTCTAATTACCATGGTTACCAAACAGTTAAAATGATCTCCTCCATGTTTTAAAGTATGTTAAATACTCTGCTATAATTAATGTTTTGTTTCACAAAAGTAAAGAAGAAAAAAAAACTGAAAAGGGGCTGGAAGCACATCTACACTTCTCCCTCAATGAGCAATTCTGGATCTGGCCTCAATCCCCGCCCACCACTGCTGCCATAGTTACACCAGTCACTTGTGGCTTGATTGGTTCCTAAAACGATGATGTCATAAAACCTTACTGTCTGAATCCAGATTTTTAAGACTGCAGTTTCAAGGCAGTAATTCTCAGCCATAGTGTTGGCTGCTCATGAGCGAATAAAAAACACCATTATAGACACGTTAACATGGTTAAAAACTTGATATTTGCAAGAGTGGCTCTTTAAGATAGAACACGTAAATTAAGAAGTTTCTGTCATACAGCCCCAGGTTCACAAGCACACAGACAACAGCAGATTAAGTTTCAGTTTCAGATTATTTGGAGGCAGTAAAGGGCATTCTTAAAGGGATAAAAGCAGGACAGGTGTGAGAGGGCCTTTTTAAGCTTTTAATATTTTTTTTGGAGTGCACCACAGCATACTTAACAGGTCTGGAATGTCTTAATTTGGCACGTGATGTCACTCGATTGGAGTTTCCTGCGGCTCTGTGAGTGTCTCTGCTCGTGGGTAGCGGTTTGTTGTAGCTCCGGTTAGGTCGCGGCTTCTCCTCGATGAAGAGGTCACTCAAGACCACTCTCTGTCCAGTCGGCAGCAGCAGGCAGGGCTCCCGTCTGACCTCCAACTGAGGCTGGAGCAGGAGAGAGAGAGAGATAAACCCAAGTGCAGTACTTCAGTTCAATTACTGCAGTAAAGCTTGATTTGTGCTTGCCTTTTTTCGCCCTTTGGGCTTGTGCTTTTCACAGTGCCGGCGGGTTGAAAACTCTGCTACTGCTCTCGCTCTTGAACCCGGACTTGGCGTCTGCTGCTTAACAGTGTCTCATTTCCCTCCTGCCGAGCTCCTGGTTTCATCTGTTAACTCTCATCCATCCAGTCTAGATGGAGTAGGTTAATTGAGACTTTCCACAGGTGCGGATAAATCAGAGGAAATATTTTCAGTGAGGAGCTTCTCACATTTGGTACCAAGAGGAGGAAAAACACTCACAGCGAAGGAGAATGACGGAAGGTTGGCAACAGAGTGGACCAGAATGCACTGTCAGAAGTTGATTCTGCCAAATTGCTGGGTACCTGCCCTTCTAGCAGTTTCACTGATGGACACGCAGCCACTGTGGCTGTAGCCTGTAGTTCCCTTTCTGCAGAGCATTAAGAGTGACTTGCCTCAATCAGACATCCAGAGGAATAAATCAGGCTGTTGTGAAAGACAAAAGAGTGCTTCCCCTCTGTGAGCCGCTCTCTGCAATCAGCCATAAACTGGCTTCTCCTCTGACTCACTCAGGCCAGGTCCAGTGTGACGTATATACACACACACACACACACGCACACACACACACACACACACACACACATTCACATTCACATTCATAACTACTTATACACATTTGCTCATGTAGGCAGACATGCACACTTACACAATATACCTATATGTATGTTTATATGCATACAGAAATGCATAGTGTACACACATAGTGAAAAAACTCCCTGACCTGTTTGTATTTCTTTAAACCAATCACAGTTGTCCTGGGTGGTGCCAAGCCCCGACAGTGCCTTTGCAAAATAGTGTCTGAAGGGAACCTGTTTCAGTGGAACACCTACACGAAAACGATGTAAACATATTCTTTATAGATCTTTACAATCATTCACTGAAAGAACAGAGCAGGCCTGCCTTATTACACAATCCATGTCTTCAAAACTTGTCATTTTCAGCGTGTAGGTTGATAGCTCGGAGGTCGTTGTTTGTTTCCCGTAGCGACGGGACTTTGGAAACGGGAACACAGACTTCCTGTGCGGACAGGAAGTAAGGCTTTATCCCGGCACTGTTTGGTAAGTCCGCCAAACTAACACACATACAGATTGCACAACAAGTCCTCAAAATCATACGACGAGTCGTTTGTCCTTACCCTCTAATGCGACCCATACGAGCGTTTCCACAATTAGCGCCTCTAGTGGTGGCAGGAAATACGACCCACAGGAGTGTCTTCCACCCTCATACTGAAACAATGGTTACGGTTTTAAACAGGTTGTGAAACAGTCGCAGTTTGGTTAAGTTTAGGCACAAGAACTACTTGCGTATGTTTAGACAAAAATATAGTTGGTTAGGTTGAGAAAAAGATTGTGGTTTGGGTTCAAAACAATACATTTGTTATGTCACTTCACTTTTGTGTGTATGTACGTGACGTAATTACGCTTGTGACATAGAATGTGACGTAGTCCTGTGTGTTACATTAAGTTAAAATAACTCAGCGTTCACTTTTCTTTTCAAACGGGACACAAACACTAGTCTCCTGGGTCAAAGTCCTGTTTTTGTTTGACCCATCCACCACCGCTCCCACCTGCCCTAAACAGTCTTCTGCAGTCTTAGTACTGCGTTAAATGACTTCCTGCTTTGCTCCCATCACAGTTACTACAGCCACTAGAGGGCGCCATTAGAGTGCTTGTAAAATGACCTATGGTGCTGTTTTTCAGTGGAGGACAGTCTTGTTTCATATGGCTTTGTTAAAATAATGATGGGTATGTTTCTTGAACAAAGTAAAGCCCAAAGATTGGAATAGTTATTGACTAAAAAAACATATCAAATCTTATCATTTTAGACTCAAATCGTAGTTTCAAAATACATGCCAAAGGAATTAAAGAACATTGACGTTCAGCTTAGCATATTTTAGACAAATGATGAATTATTTTTCTATCACTGCTGCCAACAAACAGCATTTATGAATCACTTGATCCTTTCCCACATGTTGTATTGTGCTACAACCTACCAGCAGGCTGGAGAAAGCAGTCATCACCGATGTAAACAAACATTTAACAACACTGGAAATGGGTGTTGTTTACTTGTGTATTAAAAGACCTGCCAATCACTATAGAGGTGTTGCATACCAGTGTTTAAAAGTTTGGTGGTGGGCATTGCAGATTTAAAAACCTCCATATAAAAAGTCACTTCAGTTTCACCGCTGCAGTAGTGCACTGCACTTTAGAAACAATCTTTTGAGTTCTGACAATTACAGATTTTATTCAAATGTAAGTCTGGTACTTTGAATAATCCCTTTTCTCCTCTGTTATGTGACTTTGTCTCACTTTGGTCTGAGAACATCATTACACTTTGTAAAATATCTTCCATAACAGATTAAACTGTACCCTTTGGCCAAAGCGCATTAGGGAAATCTTTCTGTGTAAGCCACTGTCCAGCAGAACTCTCTGAGGGAAGATGGAGAATTCTGTAGGATTTAATTACATCACAAACAACATTTATTTTGGATATTGTACTTTACAGATAAATTAACTAAATAAATAAAATTATTCCAATGGACACAAATCAACACAGTCAAATACATATATTTATCATAGACTAAATTATGGAAGTAGTCTCCGTGACGTCACCTATAGGTTTCTGAAGAGCCAAAATGAAGCTCAATGTGGGTGGTTCTGGCCGTCGCCATCTTGGCAGTGCCTGACTCCGCCTATCTCCTGGTTACTCCAAAAATCAGCCAAGAAGTGAATGAAGCCTACAGTCTGTGCTCGCCACCTGTGACGGCACCCACCAGCGGTCATGCCCTTAATTATGCATAACTTTAAACCTTAATATAATTTAAACGGGTGAGTTATAAAAAACAGTTGTCATTAACGGGGAAATCAGATGGAGACCAAAACCATTTTTTTTGGTACTGAGCTGTTCCACTGTTTATTTCTGCTGTAAAGTTGGGCATTTTAACATGGGGCTCTATGGAGATTGACTCGCTTTTGGAGCCAGCCTCAAGTGGCCATTTGAAGAACTGCAGTTTTTGGCACTTCCGTGTTGGCTTCAGTTTTCAGTACTGGAGGTTGCCGCTTGATACATACAGTATGTGACATGCAGTGTTTTGTGGATATCCATGACATCTTGATAACTACAACTTAAATGTTACACATAAACAATACTAGTTGTTATGTGATACTTAAATAATAACCATTGGAGTAATAAAAGTAAAATGTAATTCTGCAATTGTTCAAAAATAATATCCCAACTAAAAATAAATAAAATACCAGTATGTACAGCTTCATTACACAACATAAATAAGTAAGATAAACCCAAGGATGTCTTCTGCACAGCAACTACAGTCATTTTTTTCAAAAGCTAAAGCAAATATACAACATGTGTTTGTAAAAGCTCACTGAACAAATCCTGTGTGTATGCAGAACAGACATAAGCATGCATATGCATACAGTAAGGGCTGTGCACAAATAAACCATTTACATATATCCCACACTGTATGTACACTGTGGTAAAGGCTTGCGAATTAGCTACAAGCACACACACACACACACGCACACGCACACGCACACACACACACACACACACACACACACGCACATGCACATGCAGGAAAAATTAAGAAGGTAAATCCAAAGCTAAAGCTAGAGATAGTCTGAAAATCTCTGCAGGCAACTGCACTATGCAGCCAGTTGATCTTTTCGCACTCAAATATTCATGATTGCAAATGAAACACCATCATTTATAAACACCAATGCAAATCAATACCAATAGAGGAACACTGCTCTGCTCTGTTTAGAATAGGCCTACATGTATGTGCTAGCTGGAGATAAAGAATTAAGAGGCTTCTCTGCTGCATCTTTGCACAGTATATACAGTATACTATTGATTTTCTGTACACTCAATGGACTACTCTGTCATACTTTTATGTATATGAACTGTGTGGGTGTTTGCATGCATGCACATATTACATGCATGTGTGTAAACGCTCTTGACTTGCAATACACTTCTGCTGCTGGTAAAAATATGCTTTTTATATCAGTGATGTATAAACAAATGCTACATGTAGAGGAATAGCAGACATTAAACCCCATGGAGAAAGAAATACTTTTTGTACAATATGTTTAACTGCTATGTCTTGAGACAATTCAACATCTTCTTAGCTTCACACTAACAGTCAATTTTCAGGCAAGGTTAAATGTTTCCATTTTATTCTCGCTTCCTTCGTTCACTTGAGTGTTTTCATCAAAAACACAACATTTTCAGGCAAACCGGAGAAAATTGCAGTAATTTCCATCATTTTGCCCACGTCTCATTTATCTAAATGTAAAAAGTTATCTGTCTACCTCTGGTAGGTCTGCTAAAGGGGGCCCATATCCTGGTAAGCTTATTTATTTATTTTTTTCAATTTTGGCTTCTGCACAGCTGTTTTTCTCACGTCTCTCTCTACTTCCACTTTACCGCGGATCCGCACCCCCACAGTATAACAGCGAAAACAGATTGCCATAAAATCTCGTCAGTGGCAGGGAAAGAGTTAATTAGCTCGCATGACACTATAACCATGAGTATATGAGCAGCTAATACATACAGTACATTGTTTTATTTTTTTTATGGGAGCTGTTTAGAGCTGTGTTTTAGTGTAGCACTCCAATATACAGCTCTACAACGGGGACAGTCCCGGAAATGTTTCCGTTTTTAACTTTGTATTAAAAACAGACTGTAAAGTGAAATAATATTTTATGTGGCAAGAAAGACCGGGCTCAAACGCGTTTTGCTAGTTTTGGCCAGCAGAGGGGGCTGCTCGCTATGAATAAATAAACTGTGATTTTCTGACACGGTTTACAAAATTACTTAGTTCATTACAGTACAACAGTTACCATGGTCAAAATACATTTTATTTTATTTTATAGATAATAATATTGGTTATTTCAATAATAATATTGACCGCCGAAGGTTTTCATTTCAGAAATCTGGTCACCTACACCCAACCTCCCTGCTTTTAAAGCTTTTTCATTTAATTTAAAAGAGTTGTTTGCTTATTTTGGATTCCTTCATGTTGTGCCTGTTGAACCAGCTGGATTTATGGCTCTCGTGGGGATGTTGGGTCTTTTCTCACTCACTTCAATACAGCTTCTTGGAGCCAGCCTCTAGTGGCCATTAGAAGAAGTGCTTATGTGGACACTTCTGCATTGGCTTCACCATTCAGCGATGGTGGATGCTGCGTACTGTGATCAACTGAAGTCCACTCAAAACGCCTCGGCTGTCGAAAACGTATTTGAACTCCACTAAATGTCTGAATGTTTCTCTTCCTGCTGGCCTTGATCTCTCTCTTGGTGTCTCCATCTCATCCTTCTTGCTTTACGTCCATACCGGCTCTTCTCTTCCCTTCCCTCTCAAAAACACTGACATCTGCTCGTGAATACACTCTAAACATATACACACAAACAGCACTGTGGAGTAGGGCCACTGAGCAGAGGCAGACTGCGCAGCAGCAGCAGCAGCAGCAGCAGCAGCAGCGCTCTCACTCGTCAGTTTACATAACACTGATTATAACCCTGAGATTTAGCCAACTGACGAGCAACAGTTTAGTTTGGCCTGGGCATTAAAACCTCACTGACCATCTGTTCCACTGCTTAGTTGCTTTCCTTCAAATACTTTTCTGGACACTGATTCTACCTACTGAACACTAGTGAACACTAGTGAACAGTAGTGAACAGTACTGCCACTCGAGCATCACAGAGCAATGATGGGACTTCACGTGTTTTTGCTCAAATGTGGGGTTTTTTTCTGTTTTTGTTTCTTCTCCTTGTTGGAAAGCACTTTGAGCTACTGTACATCCCTTGTATAACTATTATCTATAATTATCAATATGAATACATTTGGAAATAAACGATCAGAAAGGCCAGTTAGCTGCATAAACAGCCTTAGCATTCAAAGCAGCAGTTATATGACAGTGGCTTGAACACTAATAAATATTTAATCCTCTTTAAGGCAAGGCAAGTTTATTTGCAGAGCACATTTCATACACCAGGGCAATTCAATGTCCTTTACATGGTATAAAAAATACAGCAATGGTAAAATATTTATTATTTAAAAAGTGCAAAACTACAGGTAAGTGGTAGAAGAGATACAAAAAAGTAAGCTGGTGCAGTTTAAGTCAAGTGGAATAAAAAATAAAAGAGCATAGTAAATAGGCTATTTTACAGAAGTCCATGGATCCAAAAAAAATGGAATGCTGTTTTCTCAAGATAAAAGTTAATTATCTCGTTATCTCGAGAAAATGAGTTTTGGAGATCGTTTTCTTCTAATATTTGAGTTCTAACAGCCCGTATTTAGGTGGAGGCTTTAATTAAGCCATCTTGGCTTTCTGCCTCTTCCTGCACTGCATATTGTTTGTTTTCTTTGTCATTTTCTCTATTTTAAACTGTGCAAAATAAAACCTAAAACCTAAATCCAGATTGAGCTGACGGTGACGGACCTTGGTGAAGTTAGCAGAGGATACACATGTTTTCAAAATAAGGTTTTAACAAAGGGTATGCTATATACATATGGGCCTATACAAATATGGAAATAAGATTAAATGAAAATATTCAGAAGAAGTATAAAACATGTTACCTGTGTCCCTTATGAATTGAAAAGAAAATACTA
>JAOVVB010216278.1:0-10631 GCA_028570985.1 Heterobranchus longifilis
GCATTCCTTTACAATGTAGAAAGAAATAAAAATCAGGAACGATCATGAAGTTAGAAAGTGACCCCAAACTTTTGAACGGTACTGTATATTAATTTTTTTAGGCTGTGGAACGAATAATTTGAATTTCTATTATTTCTAATGGGAAAATTCAATTTGGTTTACGAGTGTTTTGGAATATGAGCCCGCTTCCGGAACGAATTATGCTCGTAATCCAAGCTTCCACTGTACTCTGAATAATTTTAAGTATTAAGGATAGGGCTGATTTCTTTCTGGCCCAGAGTGTGAAATTCTTGTTGATGTCAGATACATATTAAATAGTCAACATAAAGATAAATCTTAGCTCAGAGCTATGGCTGAAGTTGATAGTACTCGTTATAAGTTCGAGCACCAAACCCACAAGAACCCATGGCCAGTCCGGCCTTGCAGAAAGGTTGATCCAAAAAAGGAAGTATCTGCAAAGTGTATCAAGATAATGCATAATGATTTTAGCCTAACAATAGAAACTATTTGTTTAATACCTACTCTACAATTTAAACAAATGGGTAATATTTCCATCAAAGGGAAAAGATTATGGAGGGGAGAACAGGAACAAGCACAGAACCAATTAGATGTTCTACTGAATGTTACAGTATTGTAGTAATTTATACATACATACAAATAATACAGTGCATAATTACTTTGTCCAAGTTATAATATTTAATTGAAAGTATGTTTTATTGCATTATAGTAAATAGAATCACGGGCAAGTATGTTGCTTAATACACCACATACGGTGGCACTGTGGCGTAGTCATTAGCACTACTGCCTTAAACCACCAGGGTCGAGGTTTTGACTCCTGCCTTGGGTCTGTGTGCATGAAGTTTCTCTCCGTGCTTGGTGGGTTTCCTCCCTCTATTCAAAGACATGCAGATTAGGTTAATTGGCATTCTCAAATTGCCCCTTGTTTTGTGTGTGATGGATTGGCAATATGTTTAGGGTCTATCCCGCCTCATGCCTAAAGTTGCCTGGGATAGCCTGCAGGCCCTCACAGAATAAGCAGTATACAAGATGAATGAATGAATAAAGGTTGGATGTAATGAACGTAATGACTATTTAATGCTCATGTCAGACAGTCCAAATTATGTCTGTTCTATGCACGTGAACCTAACACAGGGAAGGTTTTAGGAGTTTTTACAGAGACCTCCATGGAGATAGGGCTCTGTGATGTCCAACGGGTGCCACTGAACAAAAGAGTTCAAAATGAATCCCTCTTATGCAATTACAACTTGGATACAACTAATTACTGGTTATCTGGAAAATTTACGTTTTATGTATTATGATTTAGTACATTCTAGTGGTTCTTGTGAGTCTGCTGGTTGTAATTTAGTTCTGTGTTTAAATGCTGCTGACTCTCTTGCAGTATTTTTAAATCATGTTAATAATAAATGCAGGCTATTAAAGGTGGATGATAAGCGGCAGATCTGTTGGCTGCTGTGGATTATGTGTGGGGGCCTCCATAGATAAGACTTGTTTGTACAGCACATCCCATGGATGCTTGATCGGATTGAGATCTGTGGAATTTGGAGGCTGGGTAAACAATCAAATTAAACCTGTTCATGTTCTCCGGTAAATGAACCAGCTAAAATAACGAATCCTTTTTCACAGAGACACACATTCCCGTATTACTTTCCAGGAATGTGCTTCAGAAGTGGGTCTGTTGGCTTCATAGAATTTCTCAAAAATGCCGAGCATCAGACGTCTGCATAGCTAACTTCCCGTCTGCAATCCTGCACAGCCAAAGTAAACCCTTCTTTGCCAAATGATTAATAGGAGCTTACGTCACATTTGTAGAAGGGAGGAAAAATGTGTAAGAGTTGTCGTCACCCTCAGACGTGGGCACAAACATGTTCAGACAGTGGGCATTGGCTAAAAAATTGAGGTGTTGTTTCACAGTTCATCTAGCAAGAGAAAGAACAATGAAAATGATGACAAAGTGCCTGGTCACTGCCAGATGTGAAGCAGTGTTGTGTTTGCGGAAACCACAACACTTTTTTTGTGTGTGGGTTTTTGTTTTGTTTTTTCAAAGCAAGCTCTGTTGCCGAATTTTTCCATTCGTTTTCGAGTGTGATTCAATATTAAGACTTTTTTTCTAAATGCCACAAAGTACAGTAAAAGTTAAAGAGTAAAAATTCAGTCCAAAGTATATTAAAACTAGGGCTGTCAGTATTAACACATTCACGCATGTGATTATTCTAGAAATTTTAACGAATATTCTTTTTTTTTAACGCAACTAAATTATATGACTAAGTTTGACCCTGATGTCTTCCCATAATTGTAGCACTCAAACATGTGTGATAATGGCACGTTTAATGCCGATAATAAGATGACTGAGGAAACCTCACCAAAGTTCTAGATGGAAGTTTGGGTAAAACTAAAATTGTGTGCCCAAGCTACCTTCAAGGGGAACTATTTTTGACAAGATACTTTCAATATCTTGTGAGAGTGGTGGCTTAGGATGTAAGGACACATAAAAATGCAGGCAGTATATAAATATGTAGTCATTCCCATGTACATTCAGCGGGTGGACATCTGATCTTTGTAAATTGATGGATAATTTGTCACCAACTTGGGAAATCTACACACAATCATTCATAAATACTAATTGCACATTCCAGGACCACGTCTGGGAGTTACTGCCTCATCTCCCATACAGTTCTGACCTTGCTCCAGCCGATTTCCTATGATGTGCTGATGTTTGGGCAATTAAAGGAGCTCCTTGGAGGACAGGGTTTCAGACATGAAGGAGACAGTCCAATCATGCGAAAACGTTCTTCTTAGTGTTATTCAAGCACAAGTGAAATGCTAGGATAAGTGCATTAGTGTAGCAGGGAATTATATAGAGAAATAAAGGTAGTTACTTTATTATAATTCACATAACTGTATTCTGTTATTCTGCACCATCAAAACTCCTAGTCTGATTTGAATGCCGCTGGTATAACCGCTGGTATAAACAAAAACTTTCTATTAAGTAATTGACATTTCAGACACAGTATGGCCAAATGTTCTCAATATTGTTGCTCCATTAGTGGAAATAGATTGTAAAGACGCCACATTCATTTTATAGTACATTGCCTAGATAGCTAGGTAAGGATGCTCACGTTAATTTTTACATTCCCGTGTAAGGTGTGCCTTTGTAATATTGTTCCCTTATTGTTTTTCATTTTCACCTGATGAGCTTTCATATTTTAATTTCTAAAAGTATTGTTTAGCATGTTTTCTGTTGATGTCTTTCACTATGCTGTAATAACCATTTACTGTAGAACTACAGTGATCTCAGTGCGATTTTAGGAAATATAAGCACTCTTGGAAACCTGCTCCACCAATTAAATTAATTGATGGATACTAACTTGTACAAATAAGTTTGAACTATGGCACAGCCTACACTGTGCACTCTGCTCTTCTTTGCATGCATGCACTAACAACACACATAATTGGCTAGTGTCACCGTGATTGACAGGGGAAAATTATGATTAATCCTTCCCAGTGGATTCCCAGTGTCAGGGTTAAAAAATGAATAAAATATATATATTTATTTTATTTTATTATTTTTTTTTGGGGGGGGGGGTAATAACAGTTAGTTGCTTAGTGGCTGACACGAAGGTCAGCTGTTCTGTAATAGTTCTTATAAGAACAACAGTATTGTCAAACTCATCAAGCACCATGGTGAAACTGGTAACCAGCTTAAAAAATCACCAATTAATATAGCATCAGATTAGAGTTATTATTGAGGCTTTACAGAGCATAAGTAACAGATACATCTCAATATCAACTGATATATTACATATTTATTATTATTTCATTATATCATTAGATATTACAGTATATCATTATAACATAGATAGAAATAAAAATCAGTACAGGTCGTGGAATTTAGAAGGTGCGTCCAATCTTTTGACTGGTAATGTGTTAGTTTGTACAAAAAATAAAAAAATCTATATAGGAAACACCTGTGAATTCTCTCTAAAGGTCTCCTCTCTCTATCGCTCTATTGCTCTGCATTTTAAGAACTTCCTTAAACATGATGGAGAATTGGTTTCCTGATCACAGACTGAAAGAGTCAAGATTAAGAAATCAAGGAGATGTCCGACAGTTTTTGGAAGCGTTCCAAAAGTCAACTCAAATTAGATTAACTCAATTAGTCCTAATGGCTTGGGGAAAGTTCAGGCAGCTTCCTGGCTGAGAGCGCAGCCTGCTGGCATGGGAAGGTATTGCAGTTATAACATAGAATTCATGAGTGGATTAAACTCTGCCTCTAATCATGCACTATATTCTTATGCTACAGCCTACACTAGTACCTGGATAATATTAAGTAATTACCTTATACATTCAAAACATCATTCTTTATGATGTATATTTACATCATTCACAATATACATTTTTAAAGCATTTATACAGTATAACCTTAGTAATTACTTTTAACTGCTTAAGCACACATATACACTCACCATTATGTACACCTTGCTACTGGGTTGGACACTATTTTGTCTTCAGAAATGGCCTAAATTTTTTGTGGCAGAGATTCAGCAAGCTTGCTGGAAACAGCGCTTAAAGATTTTGACTGATTTTCACTGTCATGTTAAACAATGCCCAATTGCTACTAAGGAGCCATCCGAATGTTGCTGCAGAAATTCAGACTCATCACATCAGGCAATGGTTTTGTTGCCTATTTTGGTCAGCCGATTCGAATGGTAGCCTCCTGTTCTTAGCTGATTCTAAGAACAGGCACCCGGTGTGGTCTTCTGCCGCTGTAGGGCGCCTGCTTCAAGATTCGACATGCTGTGCGTTCAAAGATTCTCTTTTGCATGCTTTGAGGTGCTATTTGCGTTACTGTTTGCCTTTTTATTCATACTCCACTGACCTCTGGCGATAACAGGGCATTTTCTCCTAGAACTACTGCTTACTAGATATTTTTCTCTTTTTCAAACCATTCTCTGTAAAACCTATGGTGTGGAAATCCCAGTAGATTAGCAGTTTCAGAAATACTTAGACCAGCTTGTCTTGCATGAACAACCATGCAACATTCAAAGTCACTTAAATATTTTCTCTCCCCCAATATTTTCTTCTCTCTGATGCTCGGTTTCATCCTCAGCAAATTGATTTGAGCATGTCTATGCACATGGTTATGGCTAAATGCACTGAGTTGTTGCCATGTGATTGGCTGATTATATATTTGTTTTTTACTGCTATGATAACCGGTTGAATAAGTAAGTATATAGATATTTGTGTTAATGCTGTGATAACCTGTTGAACCAGTTATTTTAAGTTACACACACACACAGACACACACAATGCTTATAGTTACTGTACATTTTAAAGTATTCATGCTATTTGTATTACTGACACTAAATACTGTACATTATTGACAGTACTGTATATTATTTCTACTGTATACCTCTGCCATATATACACACTGCCAGCACTACCGCTTCCTATCTGCATCCTGATTTAACGAATAAAATGCCCCTCCCATGAGTTGCCAGTAGTGATGAATTCCTGTTCAAGCTTACTTCACAGTGTATTATCATGCAGTATTCATACTGAACATTTCTGGGTGTGATCACTGAGCACTCTATTATTCCCCTTCTTTTAGTGTTGGAAAGTTTAACATCCTGTTTGGAACACATTCAAACTCCATCATAAGAATAATTATGCTCACAGGAAACAATCGAGACTGCTGAGGCTTCCTGGCACACTTTACAGATTTCCTTACACACACTTACAGTACATGTTTGTCTTTACTCATTCCATAGCCACAGAGGAATGCAGTGACAGGTCCATGATAGACTGCAAAGAATCTTTATGTGGATTTTTTACATTAGTTATTTTTTACACATCATTTAAATACAAACAATGTTTATATATTGTATTAAAAACATTCCTTTTTGCTGTCCATTTTATGATTAAACTCCATTAAAGGCACTTTTTTGCTGGACGGTATTCATACCATTCATAATTATTTATATTATTCTTGCTATATTTTATGCATATTATTTCTATTAATAAACACAGATCAAACTATAAATTTTCCATATTTTACATGCACACTGTCTGCTTCTGTTAGGTTGATTTTTTAAAATATGGAACCAGATGTATTCTCTCTCTCTCTCTCTCTCTCTCTCTCTCTCTTTTTTTTTTTTTTTAAATAAAAGTCAATAGGGAGATAATGTATCAGGCAATCAGCAGACATATTTAACTAGACTAGGCAAAGCTATTGAAGCAAGCTTTCTAATGGTTTTCAGACATTTTCAAATAATGGGTTCACAACAAACGCACAATCTTGACTCACATCAGTTTGAATTATCCTTTTCTTATTAATTCCTTTTTTTTCTGAAACTAGACATACTATCCTGTCTACCTTAGCTTCACATTTGTTTTGAGAAGCTAGGCCACTTTCGGAGGGAAACTCTTTGTCATTGCTTTTTGTCATTTTCTGAGAATTATGGTGATTTAAGGCCTTGTTTAGAGCCTGCTTTATTTGTTGTGCTATTTGCTGCAGATTTGTGCTGGGAACACATGGCTGTGATTAGAAGGACACTAGAGAAGGTAGCAGATCAGGCAAGTGATCATTGGTCATGTGAAAGAGTTTGTAGTTATTTGTTTGGCTCAAAATGCTTGGAGTTTGCATTGGTATGTGGAAAAGATGGAAAAGATGTGACCACATCTAGGATTTCAATGTTGCTTGCATTTTATTAAACAAGTCTTGTAAGAAATAAAACACTGATACATTCAAAGCATGTACAGGATTCTAAAAATGTGAAAGTAAATCACGAAGAAATGTTTAGGTAGCTGTTTATCCAAAGACAAACTGACACATCTCTGTCATTCAAGAGCAACAAGATATACATAAATAAATTGGATCTGAATATTGATGGGATGGTGGGGATGATCAAATGTATCTGCCCTTTCAATGCCCTTTACACAGTTGTCTTATTTAACAAAAATGTTTTAATGTAAAAAATATATATATTTATTATGTGAAAATAAATACATTCCCTATTTCCATGTATCCCAAGCAGGGGCGGAGCTTGACTCCGCACAGATATGTATAATAAAACATATTATAAAGCCACCTTGCCACATCAAGTGTGTTCTGAAGAAACAGGCAGACAGTGGCAGCTGATTGACATCATGGTGCTGAAGAGACCAGGAGCATTGTCCAGTCAGTGCATCATGCTTATACAGAATAACAAAATACTTCTTTAAACATAAAACAGATGGCAGTTTACAACAATTATTCAGATAAAAGTAGGTCTACAACCGCACAGGCAGTGACACAGACAGAAGCTGAGATAACCTCTGTGGTTATCAGTAACCATGGAATTTAAACAGATTAATATTATGAATGACATTTTCATAACCAAGAGTTAAGTTAATTAAATGTAATTGTGTTTCACTCACCAATATTCGAATGATTAATGTTATTTTTATTCACTCCATTATCATTTCTGTTGTGTTGAAAGGATGAGCAAGATGAGGAGTGATATGTAAGAGGAGCACAGAACACTATTAAACCTTTCCTGCTATCTTGCTTTTTGCATTTTAATGTACCCAAATGAAAAAAGCACTCACTCACTCACTTATTGTTTATACCGCTTTATCCTGTATTAAGGGTCGCGGTGTGCCTGGAGCCTATCCCAGGAGGCTTAGGCCAAGAGGAGGGGTACACCCTGGACAGGGTGCCAATCCATTGCAGGGGGTTTTCATGACATGCCAGTTGGAATTTTGATAATGGTCATTTAGGCAATGTTATTGCCCTAGACTATAGCTGAATTTATTGTTGTTAGGTGTTGAATTTGCAGTAAAATCTGGTTATGCAATTGCAAGCCAGTAAGTGTGGTGGTCAGTGACAAAGGCTCTCAGCATAAGTGCATTAGCCCAATAGGGGGCCCCCTTTCAGACAGGGTGCCTAAAGTGTTGGTTGGCTTTAAATTCCAAGTAAAGTTATAGCATATCAAAGCATTTAAAAATGTGTGAACAAGCAGGAACATTGATTTAAGATGGAGCATCAGTTACTACTCACTTTTCAAGATGTAGTTCAATCACAGCAACTTAACTACTATCAAGATATTATGGTTAAAATGGGAATTGCAGCAATGTTTAAGAGATTGAGATGGGCAGTTTTCCTCCCTCATGTTTGCTTTATGTACATTTTCATTAGAGAAGGAGTACTGGACGGAATTATTTATTGACAGGGTTGCAAGATTGTGCTAGATTGCGGTTAACTGTGGCTAGCAAATAATCTTTATTAAGTGTCTAAGACATAAAGAACAATTCTATTATCAGATATGTTACAAATATTAGAAAGGTGAATACAGGAATATGGAGTGGTTAATGTCTGTACATTTGAATGAAATAGGAATGAAAGACTTGTTTTTCACTCAAAGGTTGTTGTTGTTTTTTTTTTTTACTAATACCCAATACAATAGTTTTTAGTATACACTATACTAGTTTTTAGTATACACTAATAAATTTTTTAATTTATTTTCTATATTCTACAACAATCCTGGGAATTTCATAAAACATATGAAATTAGGTAATTATGTAACAACAACAACAGTCAGTTGCTATGTTAAGACACAGAGGTCCTTTCTTGAATAATTCTTTAAAGAACAGTATTATCAAGTGCATTTGCAAAACCCATCAAGCACCATGATGAAACTGGCTCTCATGAAGACCTTTCCAGGAAGGCAAGACTAAAACTTACCTTTGCTGCAGAGGAGAAGTTTATTTAGAGTTACCAGCCTCAGAAATCACCAATTAACAGCACCTCGGATTAGAGCCATTATTCAGGCGTTACAGATCATAAGTAGCAGATACATCTTAATATTAACTGTTCAGAGGAGAGTATTGTATATTTTGGACCCCTTCAGCATTGCTTTACAATGTAGAAAGAAATTAAATCAGGAACGACCATGGAGCAAACGTTTGAACGGTAGTGTAGTTGAACTGATTTTTGTGCTGAAACATGTCAATTCTGGCTGATGATATTACAAAGAACCCCATTTGAAGGTGCACCTAAACCCTATTATTATTAAAACAATAAAAAAGCTAGAGTGTATGGTAGGTAGCTGTATGCTGACCGTTCTCACCTGCTCAATACAGCTTTAAAAAAAACTAATAGATAGTAGTCTATAGTGTAATCAAGTGTAATATCACCATAGTTTTGAAATTATGTCATTATTAAAGGACCAATATTTTAATATTTCTTGAACAAGTTAACTTAGTTCTCAGAGATCCCAAACGTTTGTCTTGAATGCATTTTTATATCTCAATGTCCCTTTGTTTGTCCCTCAGGTTTTATATAAATGACAGAGTGAGAACAGCAGAACTGAGCAACATGCTGTTGAAGAGTGTCTTCTTATAAGAGGTCACAATAGTGGAAAAAAAATTTATTGGCTTGTTTAAGTTCCAGTAATACAAAAATAGAAAAAGGACAAAAAGCAGGGAATGTTTTTTTTGTTTGTGCGTGTACACCAATGGCCCATCTGAACGTCTAAAGATAGTGAATGACTAAAAAGTAAATTTTGAATAATAGGGTTACCTTTAAAAGTCAGATTGTCTCAACAATATCTATGGTCATGAGGCATTCTTCGGTTTATGTCCACTTACCTATGCCAGGTAATTGTCCAACAACTTGATCAAAGCCTGATAATGAGAGTTGTTTACACATTTAATTCATCTAGCAAGGTAATTTTGTAGGCAAACTGTTTTTTCACCATATTGCATTTATTAAATTGTCTCCTTATTTAACTTTATACCTTCAGGAAGACAGCCTGGACACAATCAGATAAACTAATAATCAAATAAAAGAGTACAGCATTGTTTTGATGAAATAGCCTATATTTCTACTTTTTGCTTCAACATTATTCCTCAAAGTACTTTATAAGACAGATAAAATACAAATTATGACAATTTTCCCATCATTTTATGCAGCGCAGAGTTTCCTCTTTATAACATCCAATGGATTTTCCCAAACCACCTTAACTTTATGCTTTACTTTCCACTATACATCCATCTCCCTCCATCTAGGAACCGCTGTAGTCCAAATAGGGACTGTGGTGGCCAATGCTGTTTACCATTGTATTTAATTCCATTTATGACCTCTGATTAACATTCACATGAACATTCATGCAAATTCCATGAGCACAGACTCAGAGGCGGGAATCGAACTCGGACCCTGGAGGTGCAAGGAGACAGTGATAACCACTAAGCCAGTGTTCCACTGTGCCACCTTCCACTATACATACAGTACTTAAAGTCTTTATTATGGCCACTATTTGTACTGTATATTAGGCACTCCCATTATAGTATCACATCTCTGTGCGTAGCATTGTCGCCTCACAACTTCAACATCATGGGTTGAGTCTTGAGCCCACTTTGTTGTATGCACGCAGTTTCCATGTGGGTTTATGTGTTTTACTTTTTAGTTCTGTATAGTTTCCTTTCAAAACATACAGGTATGTAGAATGGCTATTCAAAATTTCCTTTACTGTGGAAGAATGTATAGGCATGGTGGCATGTGACACATTGTCATCACACATATGGTGCATTCTCACATCATGCAACATTGTATAACATCATGTATAACATCC
>JAOVVB010216289.1:0-10631 GCA_028570985.1 Heterobranchus longifilis
CTGAACCAACTGAAAGAGATCTGTAAAATAACACACACACACACACACACACACACACACACACACACACACACACACGCACACAATCTCCCCATTTCTGCCACCCACTGTGACACCATTTTTTGGCAGTAATTGGATAACAATGTGACACACACAGTCTTTCCTGGGCAAAACTGTTTACTGATAATGTAACAGTCATTTTTTATGATAGATTGGTGTCTGGTTAGAATAACAACGTTACGTTTCAAAGAAAATACTCTGACACCTACAGGAAAATGTCTCAGGTCTGACAAGTACTTGATGATTATTCATTTAATCAATTAGCAAATTGACAGAAAATAATTTCAATACATTTTATAACTGCTTAATTGTTTTTAATAAGAATTTATTTCTGTTTAATATAACTGTAAATTGAAAATATTTGGATTTTAGACTGTCGGTTAAACGAAAGAAGCAATTTCAAGACGGAACATGTAGTAGGCAGAGGTTGCATTAGAATTTCTAATCATTTAATTTTCATTCATTTTAATTTTTAAATAATTCATATAGCCCACAGAACAAGCTTATAGAATATGCATTAATAAAGGAAAGGAGAGAAAAGATGAACAGAGACACATTACTTAAAATGACAGTAGATCACCATCAGTTAATCCATCAAAATGACAGACAGCCAGACAGATTTTTCCTTCATTGTTAAAAAAAAAAATCAGTCAATGATGGAAAATATTCGGTTAACGTGACCACTGGTAGTAGAGCTCTCTGTGAAAATGTAATGGACATTTCTTTTTATTATTTTCTGACATTTCTGACAAACCAATTTTGAGAAAATAACCTGCAGTGGAGGTGGCCGAAATGACAAAAATATCATATCACAATTTTTTTCAGACAGGATCACAATCCACAATCTTACCACGATTCTTTTTCACCATGGTTTTTAGGACAATTTTGAAAGCTGCCAGACTAACAGTAAAATCTAACTAATTTGTCCGTTCACTTTACGATAGCAGCACATAGCCAAGTAGAACTACGCAGGCGGAACTCGCGTGTTTCTTGTTTGGGTACACGTACATGTATTAGTATGGCACTTAAAATAAAATCATGAGAGTACAATCATATATTGTATGTGATTTTTTTTTATTTTTTAAATAACCCATATGATGCGAGAAGCAGCTGGCCCCGAGGTATTTTCACAATATCTAATCTGTCCTAGGACTGCATGATTCTGGTCAAAATGAGAATCAAATTTTTTTCCACTCAAAATTGAGATCACGACTTTCTCCCACAATTCTTAGGGAGACCAATTTTTAAAGAAAACATGTTTATTGCAGTCCATATTGTCTTCATGCAGTACAAACAATATGATCATTACCATCTTATTTAAATTAATCGTGCAGGCCTGATTCAGTCTTCAGTGTTTTCCTGAAAGTTTGTGGAAGACTTTGGTGCAAGAATTTGGTGGGGCATTTGGGGGTCCTCCCCCGAGAACATTTTACATTTTCCAATTAAAATCATGCAATTTCACATCATTTTGCTCCATTATTATTAGTATTATTATGAGCACTCATTCTAAATATCCAACTCTCCAAAGCAAATATGGCCGAATTGTTGTCATTCAGAAATGAGACTGTGTACATGCCTGAATCCAGATTGTGATCTTTTAACGATTAATCGCGCAGCCCTAATCTGTCCCCCATTCAAAAAAGTTTGGACACCCCTGCTCATCTACCAACACTCACAAGTCATTCAGCCTGCCTCACTCCATCTGGTCCCATCAGCCTTTTGCTGAAATCTTCAACTCTGCAGTCCACGTACACTGCTCGCAGATCATCTAGCCCACCAACTGCTCTTTGAATTACCATTAAAGCACTACAGATCAATAGACCCAGGCTGGACTCAGTGATTGCACTGACATAGCTGAAGGAAGACAATGTCAACCTGTGGGGAGCTTGACTGTTATTACAGAGTGTGAATGAGAAGGCTACTGGGAGGCACTAGGTTGCCTTTGAGCCTGCTTAATGGCCATCCTCTGACAATGTGTTTTTCAGTTGGCTGAAATGAGATTCAGGACATGACTCCATCAGAACATCCATGTGTGATACACAGCATGTCTCCATTTTGCACAAATGACTGAAGCCATTGAAAACAGAAGTCTTCTTATCAGAAAACCTGAGATTTGCACCTGCTCTCCAGAGAAGACGTAAACATACTGAGAACTCCAACTGATAGCTTTTCCTTCTTGCCCAATGAGTGGACACTGAAACATTTTTGATACAAGATTTCCCAGAAAAATGCACCTGTATGCATGTGTTTGAGAATGCTAGGGGAAGTGCCTGTTACATTTAAATTTTTTTTTGCTATAGGCGCGCACTAGGGCTGTCCTCGATTAAAGAAATTCTTAGTTGACTAACACTCAATTTTGTCGACTAATCGATTACGATTAGTTGATTAATTGACAGATCTGTAAAACTGAGTTTCTCCACAAAGAATCATACAAAAGCACCACTTTAAATCTTGTGTTTATCAGAGATGTGCTAAGAAGTTTCTTGGAAATAATTCAACATGAAAAAAGCATAAAAAATGACTAATCGACTGAAGAAATCTCCATCAACTGACACCAAAACAACCAATTAGTCGACTAATCGACTAAGAGGGGACAACCCTGACACGCACGCACGCACGCACGACAAAATAAACAACAACATAAAACCATCGGTATCAGCATTAGCTATTGTTCAAGTTGTTATTTTAAACATCGGTATCCGCCCAGAATTTCACAATCTGTGCATCCATACTTATGATTAATCGTCATGTAATTTTTCGAGCAAGAATGCCAAACATTTAATGGCTCCACCTTTTCAAAATGAGAGGATTTGCTGCTTTTCCTTCCCTTGCAGTAAACTGAATATTTTTGAGTTGTGGAGTGTTGGTCGGACAAAAAAAAAGCAATTTTAAGACGTGACGGTCGTGACCTTGGGCTCTTGGAAATTGGATGAGGTTTTTTTTTTTTTTTTCTCCACAGTTTTATGATGTTCAATAGGCCAATTCTGAAAATAATCATTAGATGCAGACGGGGAATTTTTTTTGTCAAAAGACTTCTGAGTGTCTGCCTCACTGGTCACTCAAAACAACCTTTCATGTACCTGGAGGCCCCTGTGTGTATTATTACTGCTGCCACTTGAACACAGGAAACACTCAATTCCAGAAAACGTCACAGAGAATTTTTCATGCATACATGGACAGTGCTGTTATCTTTCAAGTATCACGACTCAAGTTTCCCATTTGCATGCACCCTAATTTGTCAAGGCTATTTGATTTGCAGAAGAAGGTTTTTCTAACTCTGAAGCAAACTACATCTCAAGTGTTGGGTGAAGACTTCAGAGAATATCCAGATCAAGTGCCGTTGTGCTACTTGTCTTCAAGCTAACGTATTGTTTGTATCTAAATACTGTATACTGGCTTGCTGATAGGTTCATATAATATCAAATATAGTATTTGTGTGTTGCCCAGGGACAATTTACATTGTAAACAACCATCAAAGAACAAAATGAAAAACACTCTACATACCCAAAGGTTACTGTGTTTCTGGCCCTGTTTTCTATAAAATATCATGCAAATATCAGCCAATGGCGGCACAGTTTCAGCTACCAGCATCCTGAGATAAACATACTGTGGGCTATTTATTACATTTAGACATCAATTTTCCCAACTGAATGACTTGAAACAAGATCAAACATCTGGATTTTTAATCATTTCATAAAGGATTCCCTGATGACATGGGGGGATTTAAGAGGAAAAGTCTGTTCAATGTCAGAATTAGCTCAAAAGGACCTAATGCTGTTGAATGATTCTAATCCACAGAGAATACAGGTGGATCCACTGCTGTTGAGGATCATTCAGAACATTAGTAATTAGATGTTATAGAGGTAAATGATACGTTGGCTAGAAATAGCAGCTACAAATACCTTTGAAGATTATCAAGCACGAGGCGATATGGCCACAATCTTCTATCCCGATAAAGGTCACTTTATATTTCAATAATGATATAGGTCAGAGAGAGAGAGAGAGAGACAGAGAGAATGGCAATCCTCGTGTTTTTTACGAACTTTAACAAGTCGTTTTGTTGCCTAAACCTAACAAATTATTTTTGTAGCCTAAACCAACCAAATTAGTCCCATTTCACAACATTAATCGCAGCAACATGTACCAAAACCGGTAGTAGGATTTCTAAAAATGTGTACACACTGGGCGCAAATAACTTCATTCGCACGAATGAATTACATATAAAGTCAATGTAAAGATGCGATTAAGCACGAGTTCCGGTCGGGTGGCGCGAATGACGCGAATTGGGCGGCGAGATGGCGCGGGAATCACGCAGATGAGACGTTAATCGCAACGTTAATGACGTGTCTATCACACGACCGGGCCATGTATTTAAACCGGAAGACATGTTTGTATATATTATACTAACTGCTGTGGAGAATGCATTGATTAAATGCATGTAAGTTGTATATTAGGGATGGGACATGATAACTATTCTGTATTTAGGGGAACCTCTCTACCTCCAAACTTTTTTGTAACATTTCTACCAAGAGACATTTCATTTCCTTACACAACTAATGACTTCTCAGATCAAACAGAATACCAAATAAACGTCTCTCGCTGACGGGAGAGACAGCCAAATTTGATAAATTGATCTTAATGAAACCAGTATGCAATTACAGCATATCGAAATACATCAGTGGTTTCTAAGTCAAGTTAGTTACACCAAAGAGCAGCGGAAATGCATTATGTTCAGAATCAGACTCAAGAAAAACATGCGTCAAAGACCAGGATGACTCATCTGTAAAGTGCCAATGGTGTTTGGTGCAAAAGCAGTGGAGTTCTGATAGAGGTTAATGTGTAGGGAAATCACAGACCCCCGATATTTGTACTCCACACTGATAATTATCCGCTTGTGTTGGCATAAGCAGCACAGTGTATTGTAATCAGATGAGAGCTCAAACAAATAACATGGTGAGAAAGAACGGGATGTCTAGTTTCTCGCAGAAATTATAATCAAACACTTGGTGAGAAGAGAGTGCATCTTTTATCATATTAGGCAGTGTTTCCCATACATTGATTTATTTGTGGTGGTCCGCCACAATATCAATATTGACACTCTCTCTCTCTCGCTCTCTCTCTGTTTATCAGACCACAAATGAGACAAAAATAAGTTAGTTACTGCACCCTGTGGTCCCTCTGCCTCACCCCCTGCCGCTATAGGAGATTACTTCTCCGGGAGGAGAGCGGGTGACGGCTCTGGAGATAGACCTTCAGTAAGCGGCTGTAGCGACTTCAAATCAGCCACTGCTAATGCCATTGCCGGGGGGGCCACAGCAGGCTGGTGGCCGCTGGGTCTGACCTGTGTAACGGCAGTAACAGTTGTTTGCTGATCTGGAGGGGAGTCGGGTCGGTCCAGGAACAAACCTCTGGCGCTGGGCTTTGTGCTGGATGAATTCGAGTTGCTACAGCCGCTAACTGAAGGTCAGCTACCACCACACAGAGAATCCAAACACCGTACTATAACATCAATAATATCGGAAAACTAAAAGATAAATCTTTACTGTATTGGTGGAATGACAAAATAAGCCCTGAGCATCAAACCAATAGCTGTAAAGTCTCATCTGACTTATCGTGTAGATGAATCTGATGAGTAGGGATAGACCGATTAATCGGGCCGATTAATGGCATTTTGAGATAATCGGCATCGGCCAGATCACAGGCCGATTATAGTGCAGATCTACACAAGGACCAAAAACAAAGAGATGCTGCTTGTTTTTATTTATGTACGTTTATAGATTTCAGAAACAAAGAGATGCTGCTATCTGCTGAATAAGTGTTCAATCAGTGTTCATTTAAATTCAGCAATTTTGTGTTACATTTGTTATTATTATTAATATTATTTTTAAATTGTTGTATCAGACGCAAAAAAAACCAAAAAAATTGGCACTATAAATCGGCCATTGGCTGCCCTGCTCTCTAAATATCGGTATCGGCCATTGAAAAACACAATGCGATCAACCACTACTGATCAGCCTTAAAGTCTTCCTCCAAACATGTTTTAAAGTATATATATATATATATATATATATGTTTTGTTTAACATGGTTTTGCCACAAAAAATCTGCTCTTCTCCCTCATTAAGAAATTCTGGGTCTGGCCTCAAGCCCCGCCCACCACTGCTGCCATAGTTACGCTGAATGCCCCAGACACAAGTTAACTTGATCGGTTCCTTAAACATATAAAACCAGCCTGTCTGAATCCAGAATTTAGAGGCGGTTGTTGGCACGCTGCAGTTTCAAGGCAGAAAAACTCAGCCATGGTGTTGACTGCTCATTTAGCTCATGATATGTCTTGTAGGATATAAAAAAACACCATACAGACATGCTAACATGGTTAAAAACTTGATTTTCACTGGAGGGGGTCTTTAAGGCCTTTACACACCGGAGACCTGACGAATAAACAACATGAAAATGCTAAATACTTGTCATTTTTTACTGAAAGGTAAACAGAAGGAGTGGATCTGGTATTTGTGGAGGTTGTATCGTGTTGAAAGGCCGAAACACCCAATGATGCAAGGGCACACTACTGAAGAGGTGTCTCTTGCCCAGTTGTCCTGAAATTCTACCCTGGCCAAGATTCACCTCCCACACAACTCGGAGAACTCCCACCTGTCGATCGTCCACCACTCCCAACAACAAGGTGCATCTCGAGTGAGTGCTCACCACCTATTGGCACAAGGGATAGTTGAACATCTCGTCCTGTGTTTTTTTTATTCTGATTCTATGCGCTGCCTTTGTCAAGGTTGAAAGGAGTAATAAAGTTTGCCATCCTGGTTTGGACCACAGACTACGGAGCCTCCGTATTGTTGTTTTATAATCCTCTTAAGTATACATCGTGATTGGGTGACGGTGCAAAAGCTCAGAACCATGTTCTGAAAAGATACATCGCTTTGCCACTGTGTAATATTCGCGTTCTGTGTGACAAACAACAGTTCGAAAAATATATTGACGTGCGAGTTAATCGCATGAAAATATATTGTCCCCAGTGTGTAAAGGCCTTTAGTAAAGTTTGCTCCGTAATGAGGCCAGGAAGGAGTAGTTGTTGCAGACTTGCTTGAGGGAGAAGTGTTTGTTTCCAGCTCACAATGATATAGCTGTTCATCGGCCACAAGAGTAATTAAATCCCTCTGCAAAATCCATAATAATTTAGACTTTTCTAGAAATGCCATTCCAAAGGTTTGTCCTTGCCATAATCCTACATACAATTCCCACTGCCACCAGCCCCGGATCAACATCTCCTGTAATAAAATGCCCCATAGTTTACCACCTAATGATGTACTTTGCTCCTATGGATGCACGTTAGTGAGAACTCCAAGTAGGGTTTTTGTGTTGGTGAGGGATGAGCTGCAGTTTTCAGCGCTACATGGCCAGCAGCTAGAGCAATAAACATCAACAACAACATAACACACATCTTGTAATGGGAGTGGGTGGGAGCGTGAGAAGGCAGCAAGGGATAAAAAAAAAAGGCCCGAATGGAAAAAAAAGTGTTTGTTTTACACTTTCATCTTTATACTTTCCTAATCCATGCAACGTTTTCCTACTGCAGGGCGGCCATTCTTTTACGAACACAACTCACTGTGTTACCTCAAACTCACTTCTTTGATCTTACACTCAAAACAATAATCATTTATATAGAAAGGGTGCCCAGATGATGGCTGAATCTGGCCTTAGGAATAGCATTTTCATATGTAAATGGCACTGCAAAACATTCCCCATCTGCTATATTTGCCTCCAGATGGACTTTTGAAGTACTTTGGTCTCTTTCCCATGGAAAATCCAGAAGCTTTTTAAGACAACTCCATCTACACAGCCTGGTTATAGGACATCAAGCCACCCATTTATGTCTAGAAAGCAAGTTTTATTGCTCTCCGGCAGTGGTACCAAATGAGCACCGGCATTTGTTGCGTTGTAAGAGCAAAAGCAACAACAGCAGTGGACACAAAACATGGTCTGGTACTCAATTTACCATGCTCTAATTTAAAAGCTAAGGGACCAACAAATTATTCTCCAAAAGCTAGAGGGATGAAACAGCAGCACTTCAGTGACCCTTGAAGAACAAGCGGTTGGTGTCTGACAGCTGATTGGCATGAGGGTGATTCTCCAGTGGGTTTCTACCTTTTCAGCATGTGACCCCTAAATTAAACAAAGAGCACTTTTTTTTCTACGTTCCTTTTCATTTTTCTTTTGAAAAGCACAGAGGAAGAGAAAAGAGCTGTTAAAAGTGTGATTTTCTTTCTTCTTTTTTTTTTGCTCTCTTAGATAATTTTATTAAAGCCGAAAATATTCAGGAGATAATTTAATAATTGTGCTTATTTGCATTTTAAATTGTGGATTTCAACTGCAGCACTTTTAAGAATTTAAGATGTGAACATTTAGTATTTAATTCATATTTGAGACCTGGATTCAAGTGATGAGTTTCCTGTTTTGCCTGTCGCTAAACCCACGATTTTAAAACTTGTCTCCAAAAAGGTACTAAGAACAAAAAAACATTAAATGTGTAAATAGTAATACCACAGAAATAAAATTGGCAATATGGGACGATATGAAAATTTCATGTCACGATTATCCAGGCCAAAGTAATTACGATTCACAACATTTTCCCGATAATCAATAAAATATGCTTAAAACAGCACTAAAACACACTGGAATCACTTTACCTTACATTTTGCTTAGTTGGGACTTTTTTCTGGAAACATTATGACTTTTTCCTCGAAACTTCATGACTTTTTTCCTCATAAAAGTGCAACTTTTTTCTCTAAACATTATGGCTATTTTTTTCTCTAGACATTACGATTTGTTTTCGTGAAACATTATGACTTTTTTCGTGAAATATTACTTTTTTTCTCACAAAATTGTCTCTAAACGTCACAACTTTTTTTAAGAAACAAATATTTTTATTGCATCACAATAGAAGTCAATTCGTGAAGATATTCACGATAATCACGATTATCCTGATAACGAAAATTCACCACGATCAACTTATTGTGAATGTTTTTTTATCGAGATCAACAATAAAATCGATTACATAGTTAACGGCATCTTTCTTCACGTTTCATTTGACATTTCCTTTAATAATATATTTAGCAACTCAAATACATTGGGCAAGTACAAGTACAATGTTATTGTTCTATATTTAAGTTTCAGGAGCTAAATGTGCCTGTGCCAGTGGGTCACATGTTTACATTAATAACTTTTTTAACCCTTTACATTTGATCTGTTTATAGTCAATGTGTGATATGCCACAAATAGCTGAACTATGGAATTAGCATGTTAGTTTTATAGAGGTCATAGGAGATAATAAGCGTTTCTAAGGAGGTCTTTGGAGATTCAGAATCTACAGTAACTTTAAATATATTATGCATCATGCGCGCACTTCCCAACTCTCTGGAGGTTTTTCTTACAGATCAAAGCACTTCCTCGTTCTGAAATAATGAGGGAGGGGAAAAAAAGTGAAGATATCCTCATCAGACATGTCAGGCTCCTACCTTGAATGTACCATCAGCAACCTTCAGCCTCAAGTATTATTTTAGGAGGAAACTACACTAAGTGTGGGCCACATGCTGAAGATTAAAAAAAAAAAAACATCTGGGATTCAGCACCGACATTTGAGATGCCACTACAAGAAATAATGGGTAAGAATATTATGTGGTCAAATAATTTTGCATCATGAACTCACCTCAAGCATCTTCACCGTGGCACCCTCCTTTTCACTCACACACTCGGAGGGTTACTATGGAAACAAGGAGTCTACTGTTCTAGCCTCCTTACAAAGTGCTGCAGCCTTACAGCAGACCAAACCCGCCCCTGTTACAGCGTTCCAAGAATGCGGCATTGTCTAAACCAGCTGCAGACAACTTCATCTTTTCACCAAATCTTGGAGTGGATATTTCTAGTGTATAATAAATGACATACTGTACAAATAAATCCTTGAATACCAATTACATACTCATGTCCCAAAAATAACGGTTTGCATTCCCCGGATAAAAAAAACAAAAATCCAAAAATCCTTCCAAAATTAGGCTGCGCCTATGGTGTTTAATCCTTTGTCTGAAAAGACCACACAAAGGGATTATTAACAGGATGTCACTGTGTGTTAAAAGCAGCTGTAAGAAGAGGCAGATTACAGTATTAGTCCTGGGACAAACCAAAGGTGGTACATATGGCAAAAATAAATCGCAATTTTTTTTCAGACAACATCACAATCCATGATCTTATCAAGATTCTTTTTCATGTTGGTTTTAAGACTATTTTGCAAGTTACTGAACAGTGCAACAAACTAATTTCCCTATTTAAATAAACATCCGCCTACAAGGTAACAAAACACCACACCAGATTCTGTTCTCAAATTTAACACTTTAAAGTTTCTTTAAATATTCATCACTTATCACAGTTAGGTAGGTCTACTTCTCCACAGTTTAGTAGGGCTGTCCTCGACTAAAGAAATTCTTAGTCGACGATTTTGTCGACTAATCGATTAGTTGATTTAATCGACAGATCTGTAAAACTGAGTTTCTCCACAAAGAATCATGC